>JAQZBX010000518.1:0-106766 GCA_029593785.1 Cabassous unicinctus | reverse complement strand
TTATAGGAGAAATTTTAGGTTATATATGTGTGTGTGTAAGTGTGTATAGCAGTTTGATATGGTTTATGCATTCCAAAAATAGATATTGGATTATGTTTGTGAACTGTTGTGTCCCTCTGAGAATATTAGATTGTATTGGACTCAGAGGTTTCACTTTTCCTTGATTAAATAATGATTAAAGCTTTGATTGGGCCATGTCAGTAGGATGAGTCCCCACCCCTTTGGTGGGTGGGGTCTCACAAAGAAACCACACCACAGAGAAGGGAGGTTGGAATTTTGAGCTGGAGACTGGGAATTAAACACAAGGGAGAGAGCAGAGCATCTAAGCCCAGAGAGAAATGAGGCCAAGGAGAGAGACCAGACTTATTCCAGCCTATAGCTGATATTGGAAGAACCTGGAACCATGGAGCCATAAGGGGAAGAGGAAGGCCCAACATTGGCAGCCATCTTGCTCCAACACATGGCAACAGACTTTGGTGAAGGAAGAAACTTATGCTTTATGGCCTGGTAACTGGAAGCTTCTACCCCAAATAAATATCCTTTATAAAAGCCAATGGATTTCTGGTATTTTGCATCAGCACCCCACCCCTTAGAGGGCTTGCTGAGTGTGTAGGTGATTGACTTTTTAAAAATATATTTTTATTGAAGTAAATCATTCATACATGATCATACATAAACAATAAGTATGTAGTAAAAGTTGTGAACTTACAAAATAAACATGCATAACATCATATGGGTTTCCCATACATCACCTCTCCATGAATACCTTGCATTGTTTTGATACATTTGTTACAAACTATGAAAGAGCATTGTCAAAATTTCACTGCTAACTATAGTACATGTCTTACATTTGGTGTATTTTACCTCCAACACATCCTATTGTTTTAAACAAATCAATTTTATTGATACATATTAATAAAGCATATAATTAATTTTTGTTTGATCTATAAAACTGATGACTTCATTGAAATTCAGTTTTAGCTTAGGATTACTTTAGTTGACTTTTGCAAAAGTTGTATCTGTGCAAAGTGGGTGCTTGAATAGTTTTTAACCTATTAGAGGTGTTTTTTCTTTCACTATATTTAAAATAAGATTCTAGAAGGAAACAGATGGGTGTTGTTGCTGAGTGAATTGGATTTTGTTCAGCTTCTTTTAATCATGCTTTCTAAATGTTGACATGTTAGGTGATAAATCTTGAACACTGAGGTCTTTGATTCTAAAATCTCCATTAAACACTTCTCTCTTGAATCCAAAACAAAGTATTCTCATTGCCTCATTTCTAAAATTCTAGGAAAAACATATCACCATTTCAGACTTTTCATGAGGGAGGAATATTTTTACCTACTTTTAATAACATGACAATGCTAAATAATAAAACTGGATTTTACAAATTGGATAATATAAATAACAATAAGGAATGAACCATTTTTTATGGTGGTAGAATATACTATAATATGAATCATTTCTACTTCTGTATTTATTTATTTATTTATCAGTAAACTTCATTTATTTATTTATCAGTAAACTTCAACTTTTTCTTCTTCTACAGTTCTTTCCCTGTATGATGTATGGAATACAGTCATGTACTTTGTAATATTATGTTAGAAACTTACAAATATGTTTTGTATTTGTATATTGTTTGATACTTATAAGCAAATTTTACTAAGGTATTGAACAAATTTGATCTTAAAATGATTCTGCCCTATGATTTCTGACTGTCATTTTTAAGCTGCTTTTGTGTCCAGAATAGATCCAGTCTGATGCAGGTGGATTGGGAATGACTCTATCCAATGGCATTAATTATGGGAAAGAAACAGATCCATGGGACAGAGGTAATAAGGTAAACCCTCCTGGACTTGCTGCTTCCTATTTAACTCCAAAGGACCCAATTGCAGTGAAGAGAATGCTGTTTTAGAGATGACATGGGATGGATAGGTTTTCTATATAGAAGCCAATGAGACATGGCAAATGGGACCTACATTTTAAAGTTTTTGATACTCTATCAGATTTCTAATTCTACATGGATAATCAACAAGTAAAATGGGAGATTCAGAGGCAAAAATCACAGGGAGAAATCAGTCAAATATTGGTGTTTTATATAGCTATATTCTTTTCATTTTCCTGTGACTGAAAATGAGGACAATGATTTTATTTCATAATAAGAAATGCCTTGGTAATCTCCTTTTAACAAAAACTACAAATTTAATCCCAATTTAATCTAAATACTGGTGGAACATTAATTCCTTCACTTTTTTATATCAAGTAGTACTTTACTGTCACAAATCAAACAAGGCAAAACTATTCCCAATTAGAAGTTACAGAACTCCATTGTCTCATTTCTTTACTTTCTTACCATGGGATCAGTGGAAATAAGGCTCAGATAGTACTGAAGCTCTTCCACAGAGAAGATTATGGGAAATGATATATCAATATATTCCCAGAGACTGCAGTAAAGATTATGAATTTTTAAATTTTGTCTGTATTTGAAAGGAAGATGTTAACATAGATGAATTAATACAAAAGTTCCAACAGTTTGAAGAATAAATTCGAAATATTAATTTTTATTCTTTTATTTGGTAACATTTATGTATTAAATATAAACAAATTATCTTATGGATTTTGTTAAGGCAACAAAGATAAAGTAATTTAATAACTTGGTTCCAGCAATCATATTTCTTAGGCAAAAACAGCCAGTAAAATTACTCATAATGTTTAATTTGTTATCACTATTCTTTCAAACAAAAATAAAAGACATTTTTCCTTTTCCTCCTCTTGGTACATAGAGATAGAAAGTAGAGGAATGCATATATAGTTTGAGTCACAATGCTGGCAATTCCTCTGCCCCAAGAGACATAGAGCAATTTCATCGTGGATAGAGAGTGAAAGTAGAGATAGGTGAGCACAGTTTAATGAGTCCCAGTGCTGCCAATAACTCTTCCCCAGGAGACCAAGGACAATTTTGTGGCTTAAAACTGGTTCAGATAATTCTGCTTCTGAAGGGGAAATCTTGCTTCACATTCTGTGCATAAGCACACAAATCACATTTTTCCCTAAGCCCTCAAACTGGGCTTCCCCGACTGTGATATAAATGTGACTTAGTTAATTTAATTCAAACAAACAGTAAAAATAATTCTACATTTTACTCTGAACAGCTCATTCAGTTTTCATTTCTTTGGTTGATATGACTACCAAATACTATAGCACACCTTAGGATAATCTAAGAAGAGTGAGATTTCATAGCCTATCCCAGTTTCCACTAATGTTACAGCCTAAAGGTATAGTAAGAATATCAATAACAAAGATTAAGATTATGCCATAAAAATGGGAGAAAATATTTGGAAAATACATATATGATAAGAGCAATAGTCAGAATAAAGAAGTCCTTTAACTTCGTAAAAAAAGTTCAAACAACTCAATAAAAAATAGGCAAATGACTTGAATAGATATTTCTCCAAATATATACCAATGGACAGAAAGCTCATGGAAACATGCTACACATTGTCAGTCATCAGGGAAACGCAAATCAAAACCACAATAAGATACCATTTCTCACCCATTAGAAAGAATGCTTTTAAAAAAAGGAAAATAAGTTCTGATTCAAGATGGTATCAAAATTGGGAGCTCTAACAGACAGCTTGTCTCACAGGGCAGCTAATAATCAGTTAGTATCTGTCTGTATCAACTGTTTTGGGTATTGAAGAAATAAAAAGAACACCATAAACCATCCAGGAAAGAGCAGAAGGAAGAAACTAACAATCTGTTCTGAAGATTCTTGAATAGATTCCTCCACGCCCCAGAGGCTGGTGCCTATACCCAACTGGAAAGGTGGGCCACCCTAGGACCCTCTCCCTGGTTGGAAGGAGAAGCTCCCTTTCCCTTAAGAATGTTAAGGAAAGTGGTCTGAGACTGAATATGGCCATTTATTAGCAAATTCATCAAACTTATCACCACTTCTGAGAACAGCTGAAGTTTAAACCTGCCCAAGCCACACAGAATCTGACAGCCTTTGTTTTATATCCACCCCTGGCAGGATTGAAACAGGGGTGATTGAAAAACACACCAGATTCCCAGGATGGAAGGGATTGGGTTCATTGCACCCAGGTTAGAGAGCCAATGGTAGCCACATTTTAAGCCCTTGTGCACAACAGGAGTGGAAGTTGAGTGCAGTTTGATCACTATCTTGAGGCAGAGAGGGCAGGTTCACCCTGTCCACCTTAAAGGACAAGTGATCCCATACCCTGTATGCCCCAGGCAGGAAATGATTCAAGGCTCAGTTTGAACAAACTTTTGAAGCAGACATTTCACCCATCTCAGGAATCCTAGCACAGGTTTTAGCAGTTGATTAGAGAACACTGCTCAGAGAACAGTTTCATTTAAGGAAGACTGGCAGCCTCAGTCTCAACCATGTACCCATCAGGGGCTACCACAGCTGAGAATTTAAAAGCACAGCAACACCATAGGGCAGTGTGCAGTAACTGGATGAAGAGCAGTATCTCCTGGTTATGTTAAGAAAGCATAGATTTGCAGAGATGACAAAGTGAAGGTTGGCAAAATTTAGGGCCTCCCCTTCAGAGGATATTGGGATTGATGTATAACTCTTTCATTATTCCATGGGAAATATTTTTTGCTGGGAAATATCATATGGGGAGTTTGTCTTCAGAAGGACACTGAAAAATTAATCCTCCAGATAATAGCAGCTAGAGAAAACAAAAGGTGCATTAAAAAGATACAGAGGCAACTCAAAAAAAATGGAACAAGTTAACATTATTGGAGGAGGAACAGGGGAAAGGAAGCTATTTCCTGTGGATTAAATAAGTGCACATACAGCTCAATATCAAAAAATGTACCATATGTTTCGTGTAAAAATCAGATGACTAAGAGCTCAAAAATATTGTTTCTTAAGCATGAGCTATTATAGAATTTCAAAATAAGTTGAACCATGTATCAAATAGCAGCTTTAGCAAAAATATAACAAATAAAGCATTAGACTAAAGAAACTGAGCACAGACTGAACATATCAAAAATCAGATGATGAACAAAATATTACAAGCTATTATAAGAAATGAGAAGGTATGGTCCAGGCACAAGAACAAATTAAACCTCCAGGAAAACCACAGGATTTGAGAAACCTAATCACAGAATCCCAATCATATTTCATTGACAAAATCAAAGAGATGACTAAAGATATTAATGATATTAAGAAGATACTGGATGAACACAAAGAATTTGAAAATTTGCAGAGAAAATAATCAGATGTTACAGGAATGAAAGACACAATGAATGAGATTAAAATATATTAGAGGGTTCTTGCTTAAGCAGCACATATTGTAAAATTGGAATGATACAGAGAAGATTAGCATAGACCCTGAGCAAGGAAAGCATGCAAATTCATGAAGTATTCTATAATTTAAAAATAAAGAAAAAATACATTACAGCATATAGGGGCAGATATGCAATTGCAGAGGAAAGAAAAAGTGAAGTAGAAGACATAGAATCTAGCTTGAAAAGAAAGGCGAACCAAGAAAAAAAGAATGGGAAGAAATTGAGCAGGCTCTCAGGGAACTGAATAACAGCATGGAATTAAAAATATATGCTATATGCATGTTTTAGGAGGAGAAGAGAATGAAAAAGTGGAAGAAAGAATATTTGAGAAAATAATGGCAGAACATTTCACAAACCTTATGAACGCCATAAATATCAATATCCAAGAAGGACAACATGCTTCAAACAGAATAAATCTAAATAAACCTCCTCTGATTCACATTCTATTCAGAATGCCAATTGTGAGATACAAAAAGAGAATTCTGAACACAATAGGAGTAAAGCAATTCATCAAAAAAGAAGGATGTTCAATAAAATTAAATGCCAAATTCTAATCAGAAACCATGGAGGGGATAAGGCAGTGGTATGAGCATTTTAAGATACTTAAAGGAAAAACAACACTGACAGCCAAGAATTGTTTATCTTTGGAAAAATGGTCCTTCAAAAACGAGGACATGATTAATGTGCCATACCTAAACAGAAACTGAGAGATTTAATCACGAAAACATGGGACTTACAAGATATACTAAAGGGATTGCTAGAGCCTGACAGGAAAATACAGGAGAGAGAGGCTTGGAAAGAGTGTAGAAATGAATATTATTAGTAAAGTTAACTAAAAAGGTGAAAAGACAGACAAGAGAAATATATGAAAATTGAAAGCCAAAGAATAAAATGGGCAAAGAAATGCCTTTAAAATAAAAGACATTGTATGTTAATAGACTTAAATCTTTAATTGAAAAACATGGATTCTCATAATGGATATAAACAACATCTCTCTATAAACTGTCAACAAGAGTCTCACTTTAGATGCAAAGAAATGAAAAAGCTGAAAGTTGAATTAGTATTTTTCATGCAAATTGTAACCAAAAATATGCTGGAGTGTCTACACTAATATTGGACAAAATACATTTTAAATGTAAAACTGTTATAAGAGAAGAATATCAATATATATTAATAAGTGGTACAATTCACCAATAAGAAATCACAATAATAAATATTTATGCATCTAAACTGGGTACACCAAAACATATGAGGCAATCACTGGCAAAACTGAAGGAAGAAATAGATGTTTCTAAAATAATACTTGGAGACTTCAACACACCACTCTCATCACTGGATAGTGCATCTGAACAGAAGATAAATAACTAAAAAGAGAGATTAAAAATACAATAAGGGAACTAAACCTAATATAAATATATAAAATATATCAAGACTGAGATGCAGCAAAGACAATGCTAATGGGGAAATTTATAGCCCTCAATGTTTATTTTTTAAAAAAGGAGAGCTAAACTCAAAGACCTAAATCCACACCTAGATGAATTAGAAAAAGAATAGAAAATTAATTCCAAAAGCGCAGAGAAGGAAATAAATAATTATTATAACATAAATAAATGAAATGTAGAACAAAATAAAACAACTGAGTAAACAAAACCAAAAGTGGGTTTTTGAGAAGATCAACAAACTCGACAAAACATTAGCAAAAAGGACAAAGGTAAAAAGAGAAGATGCAAAAAATTAGAATCAGGAATCTGATAGGGGACATTACCACTGACCCCCCAGAGCAAAAAGAGATAATAAGAGGCTACTATGAATAACTCTATTCTACCATACTAGACAACATAGATGAGATAGACAAATTCCTAGAAATACCAAAACAACCTACAATGACCCTAAAAGAAATAGAAAGCCTCAACAAATCAAGCACACATAAAGTTGAAACAGTCATAAAAAATCTATCAAAAATAAAAACACAGGACCAGATGGCTGCACAGCTGAATTCCAACAATCATTCAAAGAATACTTAATATTAATCTTCTTCAAACTCTTACAAAAAATGAACATGAAGGAATGCTGCCAAACTCATTTGGTGACGCCAACATCACCCTACTACCAAAGCCAAATAAATATACTATAAAAATCGGAATTTACAGACCAAGTTCTCTAATGAATAGAGATGCAAAAATCATTAGTGAAATACTTGCCAATTGAATCCAAAAGCACATTAAAATAATTATACACAATGATCAAGTCGGTTTTACCCCATGAAGGCAAGGGTGGTTCAACACAGGAATATCAATCAGTATAATAAACCACATTAATAAATTAATGAAGATAATCATATGATCATTTTGATTGATGCAGAAGAAGCATTTGACAAAATACAGCACTGTTTCTCAAGAAAAACATTCCAAAAGGAAAGAATAGAAGGACACTTTCTCAACATGAAAAAGTGCGTTAATGAAAACTGCACAGCTATCCTTGTACTCAACAGTGAAAGACTAAAGATGTGTGCTGTCACCACTATTATTCAATATTTTGCTAGAAGTACTAGTTAGAGCAATTAAGCAATAAGAAGTAATTAAAAATCCCAAATACGAAAGGAAGAAGTAAAACTCTCACTACTGCCTGATGATATGATCTTATAATAGAAAGTCTTCCCATAAGCCCACAACAAAACTATTAGAGTTTATAAACAATTTCAGCAAAGTGGCAGGATACAAGATGAGCAATCTGGTGAGGAAGTCAGGGGAAAATGATATATACATTAGTGACAAAAAGAATAAAATATATAAATACTAACTTAACCAAGGACATAAATTACCTGTGTTGTTAAAAAACAACTATAAATCATTGTTAAAAGAAATCAAATATGACATGAACAAATGGAAGGCCATTCTGTGTTCATTGATTGGGAGACAATATATCATTAAGATGTCAGTTTACACAAGTTGATTTACAGATTCTATGCAATCCCAATAAAGCTTCAAACAGTATCATTACAGAAATGGGGAAGCCAATTATCACACTTATTTGGAATGGTAAAGTGCCCCAAATAGACAAAAACATCTTTAAAATATTTAGCATCATTGGAGGACTCTCACTTCCCAACTTTACAACATATTAACTAGATACAGTGGTAAAAACAGCATGATATTAGCATAAAGCTAGACATATTGACCAATGGAATTAAGTTAAGAATTCAGAAATGGATCCTCACATCAATTATAAAGTGAAATTTGACAAGGCTGTCAAATCCACCCATCTGGGGCAGAACAGGCTATTCAACAAATGTTGTCAGAAGAACTGGATATCAATAACCAAAAGAATGAAGAAGAACCCCTATCTCACATCTTATTAAAAAATTAACTCAAAATGGATCAATGGCCTGCATATAAAACTAGAACCATAAAATTCCCAGAAGAAAACACAAGGAAATATCTTCAAGATCTTGTGGTAGTTGGTTTCTTAAATCTCACACCCAAACATGAGCAATAAGAGAAAAAAAATAGATTAATGGAAACTCATCTCAATTAAACACTTTTGTGCTTCAAAGGGCTTTGTCAAGAAGCTGAAAAGCAGCTACTCGGTGTCTATTAGTCAGCCAAAGGGGTGCTGATGCAAAATACTAGAAATTTGTTGGTTTTTATAACGGGAATTTATTTGGGATAGAAGCTTAAGGACACCAGACCATAAAGTATAAGTTTCTTCCCTCACCAAAGTCTTTTGCTATGTGTTGGAAAAAGGCAGCTGCCAAAGCTTGCCAGGTTCAAGCTTCTTGGGTTCCTCTCTTCTTGGGGCCGTGGTTCTATCTGGATTAGCTTTTCTGTTTCCTCCACAAGGACAGCTGTAAACTGTCAGGTGAATTACTCCTCTCTTTTCCTGGAGCCTTCTCTCTTTCCTCAAAACCAAGCTCTCTGCAACTTTAAAACACAGATCGCCTTTCGTCCAGTGTCAAGTAGTTTCATCATTTACTTCTAAGGCAACATAAAAAGTCTCTTTAGTGTCGATATTACTATCAACAGTCTCTTGATAGCACTGTAGGTCTTTTCTACCAAGCATCTCAAAATTCCTCCAAAAAATGCCCCTTACGCATTTATAAAACCATTCAAACATTTTGGTAATTACAAAAGCACTACCCTACTCTCAGTACCAAATTCTGTATTAGTCAGCCAAAGGTTTACTGATGCAAAATACTAGAAATCAGTTGGTTTTTATAAAGGGTATTTATTTTGGGTAGAAGCTTACAGTTACCAGGTCATAAAGGATAAGTTTCTTCCCTTGTCAAAGTCTGATGCTATATGTTGGAGTATGGCAGCTGCCGATGTTTGCCAGGGTTCAGGTTTCTTGGGTTCCTCTCTTCCTGGGGCTGTGTTTCTCTCTGGGCTCAGCTCCTCTGTTTCCTCCACAAGGTAGCTATAGACGATGAGGCTTTCTAGACTTTGCCTCTCTCTACAAGGCCAGCTGTGACCTATCAGTTGAATGGCTTGTCTCTTATACCTGAGCCTTCTCCCCTTCCTCATGACCAAGGTCCTCTGTGTGTTTACTCCCTCCCCTGGGTTCTAGCATTAACACTCCAACATCAAAACTACTACCACTCTGCCATGTCTTTTATCTTTGAAACCCCACCCACCAAGAGGTAGGGCTCAACACCATACTCTTGTGGCCCAATCAAATCCCTAATCATAATTTAATCCTGCCCAGATGAACAGATCAGTTTATGAGCATAATCCAATATCTATTTTTGGAATTCATAACCATATCAAACTGCCAAACTGCTGCACTCCAACCACTGAATTCCAAAAATACAATATAATATTCAAAAAAATTTTAAATCACTAATAATGCAAGTACAAAATCATATCATAATCAGTTTAAAGAAATAAAGTTTGTCTGTGGGCAAAATCTCATCTGCTGTAGACCTCTGAAACCTACAAAACCATTTAACTGCTTTCAATACACAAATGGAATGACAAAGGTTAAACGTTTTCATTATCATAAGGAGAAACTGGGAGGCTAAACATGAATCATGGCTCCTCTACAGTTCAGTAAACCTGCAGGGCATCCTCCATTCGATGTCAAAGTCTGAGAGTCATTCTTAAGATGATTGTTTCTTCTTCCTGGGGCCACATGGGGCCCCACCCTTTCCACAAGCTTGCCCAATGTCCATTTTCTTGGTTCCACCCTCATCAAGCCTCTGGATGTTGGCCAAGCTCTGGACCTCACTCTCCAAGTGTGTTGGGTTGATTGCCACACCTTACCCAATCTTTGGGTTAGAGTCTTAGCCCCCCCTAGTAGAGTGAGGTGAAGACTGCATTCTCCCTAATCTTTGGTATACAGGATCAATCCTCTCAGAGCAATGAGTTGACCACCTGGCCTTCTGTAATATGTGGGGGACAGGCACACCCCTCTCAGACTTATGGGATGCTGACCTTAACCACCCTAATCCTTGATGAATGTGATCAACCCTCTCTGTACCATGGGGTGGCAAAACTCTCCCAGAACATCAGGTGGGAACATCCACCCTCCTCAACTGCCAGGGCAAACTCACCATCTCTGTATACATGGGTGGGGCTCCTCTATTGGCCGAAGGTGATATCTTGATTCCAGATATGAGCTTCCATGGGTTTCCTCTTAAATCCATTTCTCCTTTCCATGTCTCTTTTAGTCCATGCTGACAGTGGTTTTGTTCATATAACACTCTCAACCCCTTGTTGTTACAGCTTGCAGGAAGCAGGGGTCCAATCCATCAGACAGTAAGACTTTCCACAAGTCTTTCTGAGATAACTGCATCTTCAATCCTGATTTACATGTTCCAAGTTTAGTTAAGTTTTGAAATGGGGCACTATCACCTGGGAGCTTGATTTCCAGAGGCTTGCAATTTCCAGTTTCAGTTTCTTTTTCTTTGTGCCCAGTAATTCACTCCTGAGATTATCCCGCTTATCTAGCATTTTGTGATAAGCTGCAAGGAGAAATCAAGCTGCATTCTCTGAGTTTACCTTAGAAAGTACTTCAGCTAAATTCTCAGGTTTGCCATTTTCAAATTCTATCTTCCATATAACACCAGGAGTTATTCTTGCTAAGTTCTCTGCAACTATAAAACACAGATCGCCTTTTCTCCAATTTCAAATTGTTTCATCATTTCCTTCTAAGGCATCATAAAAAGTCTCTTTAGTGTCTATATTACTATCAACAGTCTCTTCAAAGCACTGAAGGTCTTTTCTCCCAAGAATCTCACAATTCCTCCAAAAAAATACCCCTTAACCATTTAGAAAACCATTCTAACATTTTGGTAATTGCAAAAGCACTACCCAACTCTCAGTATCAAATTCTGTATTAGTCAGCCAAAGGGGTGCTGATGGAAAATAACAGAAATCAGTTGGCTTTTATAAAGGGTATTTATTTTGGGTAGAAGCTTACAGTTACCAGGTCATATAGCTTAAGTTTATTCCCTCACCAAAGTCTGTTGCTATGTGTTGGAGCAAGACAGCTGCCGACATTTGCCATGTTCAGGCTTCTTGGCTTCCTCTCTTCCTGGGGGCAGTGTTTCTCTCCAGGCTTAGCTCCTCTGTTTCCTCCACAATGTCAGCTGTAGACTATGAGGCTCTCTAGGCTTTGTCTGTCTCCACAAGGCCAGCTGTGACCTATCAGGTGAATGGCTTGTCTCTTATTCCGGAGCCTTCTCTCCTTCCTCACAACCAAGGTCCTCTGTGTGCATACTCCCCTGAGTTCCAGCATTAACACTCCAACATCAAAGCTACTACAACTCTGCCCTTTGCCATGTCTTTTATCTTTGAAACCCCACCCACCAAGCGGTGGAACTCAGCACTCTACTGATGTGGCCCAATCAAATCCCCAATCATAACTTAATCATGCCCAGATGAACAGACCAGTTTAGAAGCATAATCCAGTATCTATTTTTGTAATTAATAACTATGTCAAACTGCCAAACTGCTACACGTTGGGAGAAAATATTTGGCACATACATACCATATAAGGGCTTGATTTTAATGTTATATAATGAGATCATATAACTCAACAATAAAAAGACAAGTGAAATGTGTCTAATTAAAAAATGGGCAAAATACATGAATAGATATTTTTCCAAAGTGGAACTGCAATTAACTAAAAAGCAAAAGAAGATGCTCAACATTATTACCTTTTAGGGAAATGGAAATCAAAACTACAATGAGCTATGATTTTTTGCCTTACAGAATGGCCATGATTAAAAATAAAGAAATCTAATAGTACTGTGGAGGATGTGGAGAAATCTGAACACTCTTTCTCTTTTTTGGGGAATTCAGAATGGCATAGCAATTCAACAACCAAGAAAATCTTTGGAAGACCTGATAGCAAGCGTGTGGACAGATATTGCATGAAGACATACATAACAGTATTATTCACCACTGCTCAAAGATGGAAACAAACCAAGTGTCCATCAACCAATGAATGGATAAACAAAATGTGGCACATACCTATGGTGGAATACTATTCCGCTTTTAAGAAGAAATGAAGGCAGGATCTGTATGACAACATGCATGAACCTTGAAAACACTATGTTGAGTGAAATAAGCCAGACAACAAAACATAAATAACTGTGTTTTCTCACTAATATGAACAAATACAATGAGTAAATTCATGGAGGCAAACTCTAGAGTATAAGTTACTAGGAGAAAAGAATGTATGTTGTAAAGGGGCAGCTGCACAATATATGTTGAATTTTTCATAAGGTTGATTGTATTTGTATGGAAATGGATAGAGCTGATGGTAACTCATTATGGTGACATATCTAGAAGTGTTGACATATAAATGTTATTGTGGCTAAAAGGGGTAGTCTAGGGACATAAAAATCAATTGAAATGAATCTAGAGGATAATCTAGGGAGTGGATAACAGAGATTTCAGGGGTGGATTAGGATTGTGGAAAGTAACACAAGTAGAAGTAGCACCTTGTACTCTATTACACAGTGTTAAGAATATGGTGATACAAGGGAATAATACAACTAATATAGCTTATGAATCATAGTTAACCATAATATTGTAATAATTTTGAAGGAGTGGCAAAGAAGACACTATATCAATATTTAGTTTCAACCATAGAGTGTCATAAAAGAGTATGTTAATATTCTTTGTGGAGTAATGAAATCATTTTAAAATTGACTGAGGTGATGGCAGCACAATTTTGTGATGAAACTGAGAGCCACTGAGTTATTGTACAAGGCATGGAACTGAATAACACAGTGAACTCTGTAGGAGGATCAACTGTGGTTCACATTACAAATATAAGATTGTTCTCTCATGAACAAATATATAATATTAATACATGTTAGCAATAGGGTGGTATGTGGGAAAATACACTTAATGTAAGATACAGAATGTATTAAAGTAATATTTTTTGTTTGTTTGATTTTATTTTTTTAAACAATATTTTGACAGTGATCTTTCACCATTTGTAGCAAACATTCCATATTAATTAAAGGTGTTCGTTCTGGGGAAATGTATGTAATCCTGTATGGTATGATTGACTATTTTTTTAAACTAACAACTTCTCCAATTAAAAAAAGAAAGAAAGAAGCATGTATTGGGCTTTACAGTAAAACACATATGCTCAAAGACAAAACTTTTTGATGTTAGGGCAGTTGCTTGGCCTGTGTAAACTTCTGCTTCCTTTTGACTTTGAAATGTGGGTAATTGTGAACTTTATATGAGATACTGACGTTGATATCCTTAGCCTAAAAGCTAGTGAGTCAGGAAATCAGTAAACGCTAATTGTCATTCCTTTTATTTCATTCATTCAACAAAAACTTACTATATTAAGTCTCCTTAAGAAAGTCATTGTGCTAGGACTGTTTTAGGTACAAAGTTGATGGAAAATGGTATTATGCTAATAATGTTCATGTAGAAAAAATTAAATTTTGTTTACCAATAAAAAGTGCTTTGCCATATTCAATGCTATATCCCTAACAATATGTCTCAATAAAGCCTTGAATCAATAACTAATTATGAAAAAAATATACAGGATATAGAGCAGATAGGAAAAAGACTGAAAAAAAAATGAACAGTGCCTAAGGAACCTATAAGACATCATGAAGTATGAAAATATACATATTATTGGAGTTTGAGGAGAGGAGAATGAAAAATGGAAGGAAAATTATTTGAAGAAACAATGCCTGAAAACTTCCCAAAGTTGACAGAAGACATGAATACACACATCCAAGAACCCCAATGGACTCTAAACAGGATAAATCCATTTGAAACTATTCCAGGGTATACAATCATCATATTGTAAATTGAAGTATGCCAGTTTAAAGATTTTGTAAATCCCAAAATAAATCATGTTCTTGGAGCAAATCCATTCCTACAGGTGTGGGACACTTTGATTGGATTGAATTGTGTTGTGGGCCTTTGACTGGGATACTTCAATGAAGTGTGACACAGGGTGGGTTTTGGTCCTTTTGCTGGAGCCCTTAAACATGGGAAAAAACATGCAGAAACACATACAGAGAGAAAGTTGCCATGTGAAATAGTACTTGTAGCAGTTTGACAGTTTGATGAAGTTATGAATTCCAAAAACAGATATTGGATTATGCTTGTAAACTGATCTGTTCATTTGGGTATGATTAAGATATAATTGTGGCTTTGATAAGGCCATGTCCATAGGTTATTGAGCCCCACCCTTTGCTGGGTGGGGAATTAAAGATTAAAAGCATTATAAGCAAAGGACAGAGTTGTAGGAGTTTTGATGTTGGAGTTTTGATGCTGGAGCCCGGGGAGGCAAGCAGACAGAGGAGCTTTGTCGTGAGGAAGGAGAGAAGGCCCCGGGATACAGACAAGCCTTTCACATGAGAGTCTAGAGCTGGCCTTGTGGAGAAAAGCAAAGCCTAGAGAGCCTCATATTCTACAACTGACCTAATGGAGGACACAGAGGAGTTGAACCCGGAGAAAAACACAGTCCCGGGAAGAGAGGAACCCAAGAAGCCTGAACCCTGGCAAATGTCGGCAGCTCTCTTGCTCCAATATGTGGCACTGGAATTTGGTGAGGCAAGAAACTTATGCTTTATGGCCTGGTAACTGTAGACTTCTACCCCAAATAAATACCCTTTATAAAGGCCAAACAATGTCTGGTATTTTCCATCAGCACCCCTTTGGCTGAATAATACAGTACTCTAGGGTCACCTACAGGTGTAGAAAAAGAGAGAAACCCCTAGAGGCTGAGAGAGAGGCTGGAAACTGGAATCAGAGAAACAGCTGAAGCTGAAGAAATGAATCCCTGAGGAGAGGGGAGAGATGAGTGGGCCACCATTATTTCCTGCCTTGTGCTTAATGGCCCACAACTGAGCCCCAAAAGAAAGCATTTTTAGATGCTTGTGGCCTGTGCCTGTTTGTCCACAGATGCATCTTGGTGAGACAGCATGCTTTGATGCCTTGATTTGAACATTTTAATGGTCTTGGATTGCAAGGCTTTATACTAATAATATAAAAGCAAAACAATTTTTGGTATATTGGCAGCCTTCTGCAAATTAAAACATGAAGCAACCAGTCAACTGATCAAACTGTCCTTTTGGACTGCTGCCTCTCATCTCAGGTCAAGGACTATTTTCTCTCATAATTCTAAAATCTACAAGAATTTTACTGACCATTTTCTGGGAGGAACATTTCGTATATTAACTCAAAGATTCACATTTGACTGTAAGTCAATAAAGGGGCAGATTGTCCTCTCCTGACAGTCATGTACAATTGTCTCTAATTTTATATGACACTTGTTATGATGTTTAAACTTTATGAGTCCTACTCTCCGCCTGTTTATGGACATTGGCTTTGTTGGGGTACATATTTCAATATTTTTATAAGTAAATTTGCTGAAGTAATTTACTTTGATTCCAGGGACATTAATGTTTTAATTGTGAGATCACTTTACCAGAAAATTTATCTGTCCTATCTTTCTTATCAAACTGTAAATTTTCATGGTATGAAAATTATACTACATAAAGCTGATAAATTTATGAAAGTAACACATTTAGGTGATAGTTTTATTTTTTCTTCAAGCACCACATTATATTATATGGACATATTCTTTCCATGATTTCAGGGTGCTGTAACAATCTCTTACATGACTTGACCTTTGAATGAGCTATTGACATCAAATACTTTATATCAAAGCATGACCAAATTGTAAATATTTACATTGTTACACCAATGATTAATACCCAATCATCTTTGCCTTAGGTGCTTATTGGGGTCTGGAAAATGTTAAGGAGTAGTAATTGATTTATTCAAATAAGGCTAATTCATATTTGACAGGAATTCTAACAAGGATCAATATTTAATTTCATTACATATAATTATAACGTAATTCCCAAGATTTAATATACTTCATTTGAAAAACTGAAGAAAATGTTTTGATATTACCCATTATTTTCTATTTTCTACAGGTGGGAGGATTGCTTAACTTTTTAAATAAAGACCTCTCTGAGATAGGAAGACAATATGAGCATTTCTTCAGATTCTGGATCTCTGTGTTTCAATTATTCTTATTGGGCTGAGAAAATAACTACTGGACTGGGATATATTGGCTTTGGAATTTTGGTGTTGCTTTCTGAAATCAAAGATCTCTTTGATGCCTAATATCAATAAGCAGCCAATGATTAATCATTTTCTAAGAGCAGCATCTGATAGCTTGCAAAAGTAAGCATTTTCCTTTCCCAGTGCCTAGTTGTATCTGCAAAGAAGTAGATATCTTTAGGTGTTCTGTTGGGTAAAGTTCAGAAATTCCAGTAGAAATTTTAATTCCATAAAATCTTGGAGAGTTATAGGAGAGCTTTCCAAGTGTAATGGCCTCCTTTCCATTTTAACTCTCCTTATCTATGAGTTAATTCAGGCCCAAAGAATGGATAAACGATGGCAATTTTCTCTTACTTTGCTGAAATCAGAACTTAAGTACTCAAACCAGACTATTTTTGGTTTAACAAGTCTATAAGACTTTAGTTGTTAATAAGAGTTGAGAACAGCTGTTGCTGGTTTCACTTCTCTGTATCAACAGATTGAATAAAGGCTATCCTCTCACTTTACCTACTGTCCATGCTTTTCTTTGAAAATAGCAAGGTCACCCTCTGAAATATCTGTGGAAATGCAGAATATGGATCCCACCCCAAAGATAATGAGTCCTATCTAATTCACTTACAAAAAGTAGTAACACAGGGTCTTTAGCCCCAAAGTGGCTAATACTATGTGACAAATTCTTAATCAGTTTTGCCATTTAAAATTGCTGTAGCATATAAAATAGTGAATTCACAACTGATCAACAACACTAGGATAAAAGTTAAATCCATAAAACCCTTGAGGAAAATATAGGGGATAATTTTCAGGACATTGTATTAATCAATGGGTTCTTAGATATGACACAAAAAGCACAGAGAACAAAAAAAAAAGATAAATCAGACTTCAACAAAATTTAAAACTTTTATATATCAATTGACAGTATCATAGTTTGACAATGTTCTTTCATCAATTGTGGCAAATGTGTCACAACAATGGAGGGTGTTGGTCTTAGGGTAATGTGTGGGAATCCTGTATGGTATGCATAATTCCTCTGGAAACTCACAAGTTCTTAAATAAAAAGGTAGTGAAAAGATAACTCAATATGGTGATGTAAGACACCTCTTGGAAAAGTCTTCCCTCAGAACCAACAAATAAAGACAAATTCCTCTTGCTTAACATTTGGAAGATGATAGAGAGTGGAGAAGGACAAATGCTGAATCAAAAAAAAAAATGAAAAGAGTCACCAAGATCAGGTGGAAATTTCTTTCCTGGACTTTCCAATTCAGATCCTTTTCAAACTTGGTCCTGTGCAGCTGGACAGAAGCAGACTGTAGAGTCACTCATAGCAGAAAGTTAGAGTCCCATACATATCCAGGCACAAAGACCCAAACCCATAGAGACTCAGAGCAGAACACAAGACACTAAGTAATGCTGCACACAAAAGGGCCTTCATGGGGGTAGAGAAAGAGCCCATAACAGCACTGTTGAAAACAGATGCACACAATCAATCCAGTTTCTGATGGCTGACACATAAATGCAAAACAGACTTTTTTTGAATGGCCTATTGTTCCAGTTTGACCCCATTTACCTTCTTGGGGAAGGATACCTAAACAGGAAAGGAACTGGAGGCAGAAAAGCAATGAATGAAAACAGTGTATTAAACTGGAGAGTCATAAAGCAGAAATGAAAACTGTAAGGAGAAGGGGACACAAACTGATGGAAATAATTTAAACAAATCACAGGATTTGAGGAGAAATCTCTGCACAAATTCAATCAGAACAGACCAAGATTCCCAAAGAAGTAACAGAAAAAGGGGTCTTAAATTTGGAGGTGAAGCAACTGCACAAAATTGCAACCTTAAAATTTGTACTTATTAGCCATAGCCAAAACCAAGTGAAGAAGAGCAGAAAAAACCTAAACAGTTAAACATGGGCTACAATAAAGATCTAAATAAGTTGGACCAAGCATCAAAGAAGAGACAACACAAAGCCAATTAACAAGAAAATCCTGACAAGAGTGAGAAACTGACCTTAAGAGTTGACTTATTGTATTAGTTACAGTTCTCTAAGGAAACAGAAACAACAGGAGATAACTGTAAATAGTATGTGACTCTATAAAATTGTCTCCTGTGACCATGGGGATGCACAAGTCCAAATACCATATGCATGCTGGAAACCAGGGGCTCTGATGAAGGTTTCGTTGAGTTCCCCAGGAGACATTGGTTATCTGAAGTAGAGATGGGAATTATTTCCATATACTGAAATCACTTCCCCTTAAAGGCCTTCAACTGAGTGGATGAGACATCACACATTGGTGATGGCAAATTCCTTAAGTGATTGAATATGTAAAGAGTCATCTATACAATCAACTCACTGATAATTAAAGACTGTGAAATGGCCTTGTATTGCCAAGAGTCCAGTAATTAATAGACCAAACAAATGGGCACCTGTAGCAGTTTGATATTGTTTATGACTTTCCAAAATAGATATTGGATTATGTTTGTAAACTGGTCTGTTCCTCTGGGCATATTAGATTACATTGTATACGGAGGTTTCACTTTGACTTAATTAAATAATGATTAAGGCTTTCACTGGGCCATGTCAGTAGGATGTTGAGTCCCCACCCCCTTCATGGGTAGGGACTCCACAGAGAAAACTGCACCAAAGACAAGGAAGGTTGGAGTTTTTAATGCTGGAGCACCAGAATGTAAATACACAGAGAAGCAGATATGTGAGGAGGAGAGAAGGCTTCCTTAGACATGGCAGAGGCCCCAGGAAGAGGCCTGAAAGTCTACAGCTGGCCTTGTGGAGAGACCAGAGCAGCTGAGCCCAGAAAGATTCGAGCCCTGGGGAGAAAGAAAAAGCCTGAAGGAACTGGGACCTTGGAGCCTTAGGAGGAAGAGGGACGCTGAACATTTGCAGAGACCAGCTGTCATCTTGCTCCAACATATGACAAAAACTTTTGGGAGAAAAGTAACTTATGCTTTATGGCCTTGTGACTCTAAGCTTTTACCCCAAATAAATACCCTTTATAAAAGTCAACCAATTTCTGGTATTTTGTATCAGCACCAATGTAGCTGACTAATACAGAATTTGGTACCAGAGAGTGGGTTGTGCTTTTGCAATTAACAAAATGCTGGAACAGTTTTATAAATGGGCAAGGGATATTTTTGGAGGAAATGTGAGATGCTTGGTTGAAAAGAGCTACAGTGCTTTGAAGAGACTGTTGGTATGAATATTGATGCTAAAGAAAGTTTTTATGAGGCTTTATAAGTAAATGATGAAATTATAATTGGAAACTGGAGGAAATGTGATCCGTGTATTAAATTTGCAGAGATCTTAGCAAGATTAACTCCTGGTGTTTTATGGAAGGCAGAATTAGAGAATGGCAAGTCTAGGCATTTAACTCAAGAACATTCCAAAGTAAACTCGGAGAATGCAGCTTGTTTTCTCCTTGTAGCTTATAGGAAAATGCTAGAAGAGAGAGATAAGCTGAGGACTGAATTGTTGAGTACAAAGAAAATGGAAACTGAATCCAGAAATTCCAAACATCTGGAAATCAAGACCTCAGATGATAGTACCCCATTTGAGAACTTAGCTAAACTTAGAAATTGTAAATCAGAATTTAAAATCCACTTAAGCAAAAAAGAGTGGTATAAAGTCTGTTGGTTTGGGCCACTGCTTCCTACATGCCAAATGAAGAAACTTTTTCAGAGAGCTGTATGAACAGAATTGCTGTCAGCCTGGAATAAAAAGGACATGGAAGGGAGAGACTGAAAGGAAAACAACATTAACAGGAATACCATGGAAGCTGAGATCTGGAATTAAAACATCATCTTGGGCCAAGAAAAGAGCCCCACTCATGTGTACAGAGAGGGTGAGTTTGCCCTCGCAGTTGAAGAGGGTAAATATTCCTGCCCAATGTTCAGGGAGAGTTGAGCTGCCCCAGGGTACAGAGAGGGTAGAACACATTCTCCAATGATTAGAGAGGTTTAGGTCAATGTCCCATAAGTCTGAGAGGTTAGGCCTGTCCCCTATGGATTTGGGATGGCCAGGTCACCAACATGTTGCTCTTAGAGTGTTGGACTTGTATGTCAGAGTTTAGGGATGATGTTGCCTTCACCTCTCTGTACTAAGGGGGTAAAGACTGTAACCCAAAACTGGGTAAAGTGTGGCAATCACTCCAATGCTCTTGGAGGGTGGGGCCTGGATCTTAGTCACCACCCAGATGCTTGATGAGGGTAGAAACAAGGAAATGGTCATTCAGAAAGCCTGTAGATAGGGTGGGCCCTCATTAGGCCCCGGGGTGATGAAACTATCATCTTAAGAATGACTTTCAGAATGAGAAATTGAATGGGGTTTGCCCTGCACATTTACTAAACCATAGAGCACCTGTGACTCATGTTTCCCTCCCCATTTCTCCTTATGTTAATAAAAATGTTTATCCATTGTCTGTCCATTTGTATATTGAAAGCAGATAAATTGTTTTGTAAGTTTCAGAGGTCTACAGCCAAACTGGACTTTTCCCCAAGACAAACTATTTCCTTTAAAGTGATTATGATATAACTTGTACTTAGTATTGTTACTGAAATAAGGTTTTTGAATGTTGTGATGACTTTTTGGAATTCAGAGTGTGGGGTATAGCAGTTTGGTATTGTTTATGAATTCCAAAAATAGATATTGGATTATATTTGTTAAAGGGTCTTTTCCTCTGGGCATATAAGATTATATTGGATTCAGAAGTTTCATTTTTAATTGATTAAATAATGATTAAGTCTTTGATTGGGTTATGTCAGTGAGAAGTTGTGTTCCTGCTCCCTTGGTGGGTTGGGACACACAGAGAAAACTGCACCACAGAGAAGAAAGGTTGGAGATTTTAATGCTGGAACCTCAGGAAGTAAATACACAGAGAAACAGGTATCTGAGGAAGGAGAGAAGGATTTCTTAGACATGGCAGAGGTCCTGGGAAGAGAGACGACCTGGTTGCATGGGGTTCTATAGTTGCCTTTGTGGAGAGATCAGAGAAGCTGGACCTGGGAAGTATCAAGCCCCAGGGAGAGAGACAAAACCTGAAGGAACTGGGACCATGGAGCCCTGAGAGGAAGAGGAAGGCTGAAACCTCACAGAGACCAGCAGCCATCCTGCTACAAAAAAATGGCAAAAAAAACTTTGGTAAGGGAAAGAACATATGCTTTATGGCCTTGTGACTGTAAGCTTCTACTCCAAATAAAGACCCTTTATAAAAACCAACCAAATTCTGGTATTTTGCATCAGCACCCCTTTAGCTGACTAATACAGCACCATTACTTGGCAGATTTGTAATATTAGCCTAACCATCACTCTCATCAAGATAAGCAGATGCCAAGATATAAGCAAAAAATTACAATAAATAGTAAGAAACAGGGTGATATGGCTTTTTTATGAGAACAAATTAAAACTCCAGGGGAGACACAAAATTTGAAGCAGGTAACAAAATATGTTCAAACAAATCTCCTCAATGAATTCAAGAAGATAAATGAGAATCTGGATATAGAGCTAAACGGTATTAAGAAGATAATGTGTGAGTGTAAAGAAGAATGTGAACATATAGAAAACATAATTTATGGAGGTGAAAGGCATAGTAAAAGACATAAAAGTTATACTACATTTATACAAACGGAGATTTATAAAGACAGAAAGAAGAATCAGTAAACTAGAAGTCAGTACATTTAAAAGCACACAGTGAAAAGAACAGATAGAGGAAAGAGCAGAAAAAATTGAGCAGTGTCTCAGGGATTTGAGTGACAACATCAGCATGCAAACTTATGCATCAGGGGCTTCACAAATGAAAAGAGAAGGGCAAAATGGCAGAAAGAATATTTGAGGAAATAAATACCAAAAATTTCCCAACTCTTATGAAAGATGTAAATATATGTGTCTAAGAAGTGCAATGTGCTCCCAATAGGATAAGTCCTAATAGACATAGTCTGAAACACATACTAATCAAAATGTCAAATACCAAAGAAAAAGACAACTCTGTAAGCAACAAAGGAAAAGTGATATGTAAAACAAAAGGTATCTGCAATAAGAGGAAGTGTCTATTTCTCTTCAAAAAATGCAGGTCAGAAGGAAGTGGTATGATATACTTAAGGTATTGAAATAGAAAACAATACCAAACTAAAATTATTTATACAGCAAAATTGTACTTTGAGCAAGAGTTTAAAATATTCACAGATATAAAGATATAAAGAAACTGAGAGTTCATTATCAAAAAACCTGCCCTACAAGGATTACTAAACGGAATTCTACAGGTTAAAAGGAAAAGACAGATGAGAGTGGTTTTGAGTAGTGTGAAGAACTGAAGAATATTAATAAGGGTAATTAAAAGTTTAAATGCAATGCCTAATAGTACTGTGTCCCCAATAAACAACACTATGCATTAATTCAAGGATAACCATAACGAAATTATATAAAATATATATAAAGCAGAATTTAGAGAGGTATAAGTCAGAAACATCACAAATGATCAACTTTACATAACAGGAGGCTGCAATAAAGAAAAAAGAGACAAAACATGACATGACATTTAAAAACCTAAGGACACAGTAGCTGAAGTAAGTACTGTATTTCTAGTAATAAAACTAAATGTTAATGATTAAACTCCCCAATCAAAAGACACAGATTGGCAGGAAGGATAGAAAAGTATGTTCCAAATATATGTTGTTTGCAAGATAGTAACTTGAGACTCAAAGACATAAAAAGATTGAAAGTGAAAGACTGGAAAAAGACATTCCATGCAAATATTAATCAGAAGATCTCGGGTAGCTTTACTAATATATGACAAAAAAGGTTTTAAGTGAAAAACTGTTGTAAGAGATAAGGAAGGGCAATATAATATGAAAAAAGGATCAATACACCAATTAGAAATAACAATCAAAAATATTTATGCACCTAATCATGGTGCTCCCAAATAAATGAGTCAAATACTGGAAAAAGCGAAAGGAATAGACACCTCTACTATAACAGTAGAAGACATCAATACACCACACTCAGAAATAGGTAGAACATCTAGAAAGAGGATCAGTAAAGAAATAGAGGACTTGAATAATATGATAAATGAAATAGACCTAACAGGCATATGCAGAACATTTTATGCCCAAACAGGAGGATACATATTCTTCTCAAGTGCACATGGATTCATTCTACAGGATAGACCACATGTTTGATTACAAAATCTCAGCAATTTTTTAAAAGATTGAAATTATACAAAGCAAATTATATTGAAATTTTATATAATGGAATAAAACTGGAAATCAATAACAGAGAGAGGAATGGAAAATATTCAATTATATGGAATTTAAATAACATACTCTTAGCCATCCCTTGGTAAAAAAATAATTGCAAGGGAACTCAGTAAATATCTTGAGAGGAATGAAAACAAGAACACAATATATAAAAACTTATAAGATAAATTTTAGACAGAGCTGAGAGGGAAATGTATAGACCTAAATTCTTATCTTAAAAATGAAGAAAGCAATATATGTGTTAATAATAGGGGGTTATGTAATAAATATGCCAAATGTGTGCTATGGACCATAGTTAGTGATAATTGTCTGATGATATTATCTCATAACCCATAACAAGTATTCCAAAATGGTGCAGTGTATTGGTGGAGGAATGTTGTATGGGACTGCTACTCATGTGCATAAATGTTTTGTGAGTTAACAACTTCTGTAATAAAAATATATTTATGAACATAAAAAATGGAAAAAACACCAAACAAATTTTTTAAAAATCTCAAATCAAAGAACTAACTGCATTCCTGGAGGAGCCAGTAAAAGAACAGCAAACGAAATCCAAAGGGAACAGAAGGAAATAACAAAGATTAGAACAAAAATTAAAAAAGAATGATAATGAAAAACAAAAGACAGCCTTAATTATATCCAATATCGGTTCTTTGAAAATATCAATAAAATTGGCAAATGTTGAAATAAACTGACAAAGAAAAAAAGAGGGAAGCTGCAAATAAATAAAGTCAGAAGTGGGAGTCATTATACTGAATCCACAGAAATTTAAAAAAAAAGGTCATAAGAGGATATGATGAATGACTATATATCAACAAATTAGACAACCTAAATGAAATGTACAAATTCTCAAATCATATAAACAATCTACACTGAGTCTAGAATAAATTGAATCTCTCAACAGACCACTTACAAGTAAAGAGATAAAATTAATCATCAAAAATCTCCGAACGAAAAAAAAGCCCAAGACCACAAGGCTGCGCAGATGAATTCTATCAATCATTCCAAGAAGAATTACTACCAATCTTACTCAAACTCTTCCAAAAAATTAAAAGTAGTAAAAACTACCTATCTTATTCCATGAGGACAACATCAACCTAGTACCAAATTCACATAAAGAGATTAAAAGAAAATAAAATTAGAGACCTAATTCTACTATGAATATTCATGGAAAAGTGCACAACAAAATACTTACAAATCAAGTACAAAAGCACATAAAAAAAGAATTATGCACCATGATTAAGTGGGTTTTGTCTTTGATATGCAATAATGATCCAGCATAAAAAAAATTAATGTAATATTCCACAGTAGACAGTACGAAGAAAAAAAATATGATGTCAATTGATGCAGAAAAGGCATCTGACAAAATTCAGCATCTTGTCTTGATAAAGGCACTTAGGAAAATAAGAATAGAAAGAATTTTCCTGAAAATGATAAAAGGCAGAGATGAAAATCCCATAAATAACATTACACTCAATGGTGAAAGACTGAAAGCTTTCACTCTAAGATCTGGAGCAAGACTAGAAAGCCCCCTGTCATCATTGCTCTTCAATCCTGTACCAGAATTTATAGGCAGAGCAGTAATGGAAGAAAAAGAAATAAAGGAATCCAAATTATTAAAGAAGAAGTAAAATTTTCAGTAGTTGCAGGTGACAAGATCCTATGTATGGAAAGTCCTGAAAAATCTACCACAAATCTACTAGATCTAATAAACAAATTTGGCAAAGTGGCTAGTTACAAGATCAAAAGTTAAAAATCAGTAGGGTTTCCATAGACAAGTAATGAGCAATTGGACCAGGAAATGAAAAAATAATCCATTAAAAATGCTAACAAAATCCATAAGATACTGTCGCAGTCTGGCAGTTTGATGTAATTATGAACTCCCAAAGTAGATATTGAGTCATCCCTGTAAACTGATCTGTTCATCTGGGCATGATTAAGTTATGATTAGGGCATTGACTGGGCCATATCAGTAGGGCGTTGAGCCCCACCCTTTGGTGGGTGGGGGAATCAAATATAAAAGGCAAGATAAAGGACAGAGGAAGCAGTTTTGATGTTGGAGTTTTGAAGTTGGAGAGAAGGCCCCGGGATAGATACAAGCCACTCATCTGACAGTTCACAGCTGGCCTTGTGGAGAGAAGCAAAGCCTAGAGAGCCTCATAGTCTACAGCTGACCTTGTGGAGAAACTAAGAGGAGCTAAGCCTGGAGAGAAACGCAGTCCTGAGAAGAGAGGCTTGAACCCTCGCAAACGTCAGCAGCTGTCTTGCTCCAACATGTGGCAACGGATTTTGGTGAGGGAAGAAACTTATGCTTTATGGTCTGGTAACTGTGGACTTCTACCCCAAATAAATACCCTTTATAAAGACCAGCCAATCTCTGGTATTTTACATTAGCACCCTTTTGCCTGACTAATACAGGTATGTTAGTTGCAATTTTCCCATTTATTTCCATATCTGTAACATTTTCTAATTGAGAACATTCTTTTTCTAACCACAATCTTCCTCCACCACCATCACAATATTATACACCCCCTACATTATTATCTAGCTTCCTTTCAATGGAAATATTATATCCACAGACTACCCCTTTCAGTCACAATCACATTTATAAATCAGCAGTGTCAGTTTTACTCACTATAATGTATTACCATCAACTCTATCCATTTCCACACATTTACAATAAATCTTATTAGAAATTCTACAAACATTAAACATCAGCTCCCATTCTCCACCGACATTCAATTTCATAGAAACCTATACTCTAGACCTTACCTCCATGAATTTACTCATCATTTTAGTCCATATTAGTGAGAACATATATTTGTCCTTTTGTATCTGACTTATTTCATTCAACATAATGTCCTCAAGTTTCATCCATGTTATCACATGCATCCCAATTTCATTTCTCATTACAGCTGAATAGTATTCCATTGCATGTATAAACCACATTTTGTTTATTCAGTCATTTTTTGATGTACACATGGCTTGTTTTCATATTTTAGTAATTGTGAATAATGCTATGAATATTGGTGTGCAAATGTATGTTTGCATGCTTGCTTTAAGTCATTCTGAATATATTCATAGTAAGGGGATTACTGGATCATAGGGCAGTTCTACATTTAATTTCTTGAGGAACTGTCAAATTTTCTTCCATAATGGCTCCATTCTACTTTCCCATCAACAGTGAGTGTTCCTATTTCTCCACATGCTCTCCAATGCTACAGTTTTCTGTTCTTTTTTTTTTAATAATGGCCATTTTATATCTCATTGTTTCTCATTGTCGTTTTGATCTGCATTTTCCTAATAGGTTATGATGTTGAACATTTTTTCTTGTCCTCTTCAGCCATTTGTATTTTGTCTTTGGAGAAATGTCTATTCAACTTTTTAGCCCATTTTTTAAAATTGGGTTACTTGTCCTTTTATCTTTGGGTTGTATGATATCTTTTCATAATATGTATATTAAAACTTTATTGGATATGTCATTTCCAAATTATGAATTATAGTTAACAATATTATTGTAATTTTTTGCAGGAATGGCAAAGAATACATTATATTAATTCTAAGGGATAATAGGGGGTAAAAGGGAGTATGGAATTTTTCCCTTTGGGGAATTGAAAATATTCTAGAATTAATGAGGTGATGACACAACAGCTCTGAGATGAATATGAAAACCACTTAGTGTACACTTTGAATAGATTGTAGAAAGCATGGGACTGTAAAACACAATGAATCCTGTGGTGGAAGATGGACTATTGTTAACAGAAAAAATAGAAGAAAATTCTCTCATGAACTATAACATGTCTATAGTACTAATTCAGGGTATCAATAACTGGGTGGATTTGGGAAAAATACAAGAAAAGTAAGATATGAACTGAAGTTAGTAGGAATGTTTTGAAGATGCTCTTTCATAGTTTGTAACAATTGTTTCACAACAGTGCAAAGAATTGGATTTTCATGTATGAATAATAACCTTCAATTAAAAAGTTTAAAAATTAACACTGTAAAAAAATCAATTAAAGAATCAAATATTTAGTAATAAATTTAACCAAGCATGCAAAGGAATGTTTGTAGGAAAATACAAATCATTGTTAAAAAGAATCAATGAGACCTAAATAAATTGAAAGTTATTACATTTTCATAGATTGGAAGACTGAATATCATTACAAGTTCAACAATACCCAAATTGGTTTAAATATTCAATGCAATTCCAATAAAATTCCAACAAACTACTTTGCCGCAATGTAAAAAATAATTTTCAGATGTATTTTGAAAGAAAAGTGGCCTAGAATAGCCAAAAACATCTTGAAAAAGTATATCAAAGTTGCCAGAGTCACACTTCCTTGTTTTCAAGATTATTACAAAGCTTCCATGGTCAAAGGAGCATAGTACTGGCCTAAGGAAATATATATATATATATAAAAAGAATCCTACAACTTCAAAATAAAAAGACAAACAGCCAAATTAAAAATGGGCAAAATACTTGAATAGACATTTCTCCAAAAAGGATATAAAAATGGCTTAATAGCACAAGAAAATATTCTCATCATCACTAGCTATTTTAGTTTGCTAGTGGTTCCCAATACAAAGTACCAGAAATGGGTTGGCTTTTTATAATGGGAATTTATTAAGGTAAAGTCTTATAGTTCTGAAGCTGTGAAAATGTGCACATCAAGACATCATCATCCTCACCAAAAGTTGGATGTTGCTGAATTTGTACTCATGCTATGTGTTAAGCCAAAATGGCAGCTGGTCTCTGCACTTTTCTAGGCTCAATTTCTCCCTCACCTTGGCTGTTTTTGATCCAGCATATGGCTCATCTCTCCCCTCTGGCCTGCCCAGTAATACCAATTGCCAGCCTCTCCCTCAGCTTCTCAGGGTTTCTCTGTCTTTCTGTACCTTCAGTAGATCTTGGAGTCTTATCATATATGGCAGGATAAAATGGTGGGTATACTTTGTGTTTCTCTGCTTTGAGTCCTCTCATTATATGAGCTCCAATAAAAGGAATAGGACCCACTGTGGGTCCTGCAATCTAATCATGTACCATAACTGAAGTGATCTCATAAAATGTCATCATTTCAAAAGGTTCCTTAACAAAATCTAAACAAAAGGTCCTACATACAATAGACTTAAGTTGCACAGGAATTGGTTATTTTAAGAACTTAATAATCTCGGTTCCACAAGAGATTCAAACCAGCACACTATCAGCAAAATGGAAATCAAAACCACAATTAGATACTATTTCGCATCCACTAGAATGTCTACTATTTTAAAAACACATGAAATCGCAATTGTTGGAAAGGATATGGAGAAATAGGAACACTCATTCATTACTGTTGGGAAAATTGTTCAGGCACTGAGCAAGACATTTGGAAGTTCCTTAGGAAGCTAAGTACAGAATTACCATATAACCCAGCAATCACTTTATTAGTTATATGCCCAAAAGAATTGAACAGATACTTGCACACCAATGTTCACAGTGACATCATTCACAATTGTCAAAATATGGAAGAAATCCAAGTGTCCATCAACTGATGAATGGATAAACAAAATTTGTATGCATGTGTGTGTGTGTTATATATATATGTGTGTGTGTGTGTGGGTGGGTGGGTGGGTGTATAATGGAATATTATTCAACTGCATGAATGAATGAAGTTTTGATACATATGGCAATATTGATGAACCTTAAAGACATCATCCTGAGTGAAGAAAGCCAAGCATTGAAGGACAAATATTGTATGATTTCACTGTTATGAGATAATTATAATAAGGAAACTCATCGAGTTATAAATTAGAATATAGGTTTCCAATGGCTGGATTGGGGTATAGATTAGGAAGCTGATGCTTAAATTTTACAGAATTTCTATTTAGGTAGATTGTAAAATATTGGATATGGATGGTGGGTGATGGTAGCATGTTTTTCTGAGTGTAATTAACAGCACTGAATTATATATGTGAATGTAGTTAAAAGGGGAAATTTTAGGCCTTACATGTGTTACTAGAATAAAAATTAAAATATAAAACAAAGAACTGTATAACAATGGATAAAAAAGAAAGTGAAAATATACTCTACATAACGGGGGATTATATTTGAAAATCATTTATCTGACAATTCTAATATTCAAAATATATAAAGTACCCCTACAATTTAACAGAATGATAAAAACCCAATATCAAACAGGACAAAGGTCTTTGAGTAGACTTGGCTCCAAAGAAGATATTCAAATGGCAAATAAGCATATGAAAAGATGCTCAAAATCATTAGCCTTTAAGGGGATGTAAATCAAAACTACAATTCAATACCTAGTCATGTCCACTTGGGTGGCTATTAATTATTAATAAAATAGAAAATAAGGATGTTAGTAAGGATGCAGATAATTAGTAAAATTCCTACATTGGCAATGAGACTGTACAGTGGTTCAGCTTTTGTGGAAAAGAGTTTGGTGGTTCTTCAAAAATTAAATTGACAATCCTATTTCTAGGTATATACCTGAAAGAATTGAAAACAGTGACCTGAACAGATATTTGCATGTTAATTCTCAGAGTAGCATTACTCACAATTGTCAAAAATGGAAGCAATCCAAGAGTTCATCAACAGATAAATGGATGCACAAATGTGGCATACACATACAAGGGAATATTACTCAACCACAGAAAGAATGAAATTCTAGCATATTCTACAATTTGAATACAAAATGTTGAGTGAAATAAGCCAGACACAAAGGGCCATATATTGTAAGATTAATATATATATAAATCCTAAAATGAGCAAATATTTAGAGACAGAAAGTAGAGTACAGGTTACCAGGGATTGGGGGAGAAGATAAAGAGTTACTGTATAATGGCTACAGAGTTTCTGTTTGGGGTGATTAAAAAGTTTTGGTAACAAATTGCGATGATAGTACATAACATTTTGAAAGTAAATATCATCACTGCATTGTACACTTGAAAATGATGTAAATGGAAAATTTTGTGCTGAAATAAATTTTGAAAAATCATGTCACAGCAGAAACAGCAGAATTTAAATGTGAGAACTTGGAGTAAATCTGATTCAGTTCATGCTGAGTAACTGATTAAATTCTAAGCCTCTTTTCCTAAGGGGATAATATAGTGCTAATAGTATTCATTCTGGCCTCAGATAAATGCTGGGAAGATCAGGAAAATTAAAAGTACTTGACCTATAGCAAAAACTTAATAAATATCAGGTTTTTCTCACTAATAAAAATGTACCATAGAAATAATAACACTTTAGGATTTAAATGGACTATGCATCATTATTTAAGATAATTTTAGATTTAAATGGCCTAGTTAATATGATTATAGATTAACTTCTTTATTTCCCAAGATACTCAGACAAGAGTTTGAGGATAATGCCAAAGACTGGGGTGAAAGGTAAAAACAAAGACAAAAACAAACAAACCCAAAAACAATAAGTGTGAATAAGTGTTGATGAAAGGTTTAGGATAGGAAGTAGGGAAGTAGAAAACACCAAATGTGCTGAATCTCCCAGAATACAGTTAAGGAATTAAAAACTCACACACAATAAATATTTCTGATTAGGAAAATCTATTTCCCACTTGGCAGTCGGATATAGATTGAGAGAAGCTCACCTTTATAACTCCTTCTATCCTTTTGCTCTTTGGACATACTTATAGATCATCTTGAAGGGTTTGGGGATAATATGTATTGTTCAGTACAGATATCAAGACATAATTTCAGAATTAGAGCATTCATATAGAAACTCAGGAGAAGGAAAATAAGTAGAGAATCATAGTCCAAGACCAGATCTGACAAAATACTGCCAGGTTTGCTCAGTGGCACTTATATTTAGCAATCAGCCCATGGTGTAAATATAGGTATCTTGCTTGCCCTTCCTCTTTTCCAAACTCTTGGTTAAAGAGCAGCAGTATCCTCAATGCACCCTTCACTTCTTTGTTTCTGAGGGTGTAGATCAATAGATTCAGGAGTGGGATGACAATGCTATAGAAGATGGTAAGAAACTTGCCTTGGTCCTGGAGGAGCTGCTTCCAGGTTACATGTACATGTAGATGTTTCTGTAGAAAAATGAGCCATGGTGAAATGGGAGCCACAACTGTTGAAGACTGTTTGCCAAACTAATGCTGACTGAATTTTTAACACAACACTCATATTGTAGCCGTAGGAAACTGGAATGAAAACCAGGGGTGAAAGTACAATGCACATGGCCAGGACATATAAGGTGCCTTCAATGGCCATAATGTTGACACAGGCCATCCAAATCAGGGCTGGCATTTCACACTGGAAGTGATCCGCAGGATGTCCTCCACAACAGGATAACTGCAGGATCACTGGAGACATGGCCAATGAGTTGGCCAACCCATAGTCCCAGGCCATAGACACCAAACTCAGGCAGGGCTTTAAATTGATGATTACCACATGGTGTAGGAAGTTCAGACTGAAACAAACTGGTCATATAACATGACAATGAGGAGCAAGCTCCCCATGCCACAATGACCCAGGATTAGAAAGAGCTGGATAGCACAACCAGGGTAGCTGATGTTCTTTTCAGGACCACTAAGATTATAGAGCAGTTGTGTGATGGAACCAATGGTGAAACTAAGGTCCAGAAAAGAGAGGTAGTTGAGGAAGCAGTATATAGGAGTTTGAAGATAGGGGTAAACCCTGGACAACAGGATTATTGGGATGCTGCCCAAAAGGTTCAGGATATATACAGTCAAGATGACCACAAAGAGGATCTTCTCCAGATAGGGATGATCAGAAGAACCCAAAAGGTTGAAATGCCTTTGGGTGCTGTTATTGTTACATCCATCATTTCTACTGTACCTGAAAAGAAATATTGACAATAACAAGAACAGCTAAAATTAAGGGAACACTTACCAAGAGCCAGGTACTCTTCTATGATTTTTATATTTAGTTACTCTTTTAAACCTAAAACAACAATTTCATTTTGGCACTTTTATTAACCCCAATTTCCCAAAAAGGAAACTAAGGTCGATGTATGTTAAGCAAGTTGCTGTATCTAACAGAGTGCAGAGCTGATATTTGAACTCAGGAAATCTGGTTTACGATATTTATCCTTAACCACTAGTTGCATTTTCCTTAATTCCAAGGAAGCAAAGGTAAATCCTGTAATGGATAATCATTTCATTACCCAAGAACCAAAAGTTCAAGAATCAAAACTCCTCAGTTCTTGACAAAACATCAAAGACTCAAATTGTATACCCAAATTAATCAATTAATAGTAAGTGGAAGGACCCAGTATAAACAATATATTTTTATCTCAAGCATCTCATTTGATTATTATTGTTGACATAATTTTAAACTACTTGAGAAGATAAACCATGTATTAGACATTCGAATATTAATAAAACAGCAAAAACATATGATCTCTCTATCACTTTCTCTCTCTTTTCCCCTACCTGAATTAGTTTTGAAAATAAAATAAAAAATGTATACACAAATGCATAATATTTAATTTCTTTCTCTGTGAATTATTATATTTTGCTAAATTGATTAAAATGTCCTTTGAATCTGTCATTCATCTTTTTTTTCAAGATTTATTTATTTTTTATTTATTTCTCCCCATCCCTTCATTGTTTGTAATTGCTGTGTCATGTAGAACTCTTCATGGAGAAAATGGGTATCTCATCATGGAATACAGATATTAAATCTCTGAATGGTTCTGGGAAGGTACAAATATTTATCTTCTTCCCTAAGTTCAAATTTTGAAAGGAATATATTAATTGTTTATCCTCTGTGTAGAGGTCCTTCTCAGTATCATGAATCCGTATTTACACCCCCTCCCTAGTTTACACTGTATAGGTACCTCTACAGTCACTATTAATATCTTCATATTTGATCTAATTGTGTATATGTTCTTGCACATATTGCATTTTACTTTATTTATTGTGAATTTGCTTCCACTCACCCATATTTCTCTACTTGTGAGGGGAGAGATCAAATAATATCCATATTTTAATCTTTCATACCTGGACTGTACTTAGAACAGAGTAGGAGGTCCACAAATGAGTAACCAATTTGTTAATTATGGTATTGTGGCAGTTCGAGATTTCTCTACTTAGGGAAGTATTTCCTGTTTATGTTTCTAAGCTAGGAAAATTATAATGCAGTAACAAAGTTCTCCCCACAATAAATCAGGGCACTTTACACTGTGAATAATGACATATGAAAAGGTCAGGAAATAAATCTAATGACTGATCACCCACAGTTCTTCAAGTATGATATTGTATGGAATATGGCTTAGCAAAACACCATCCCTGCATAAAGAAAGTTACTATTTTGTAAAATGTTTGTTTAATTTGAATATTTCTGAGTGTGTACATGTCTAAAATGGAGCACAAGGTAAAATATATTTCTCCCTGTAGATCCTGATTATAGAGCATACATGAAATTATTAAAAAATGCAAAGTTCCAACACAAGTCACAAGTGAACTACATTTCCTTTTACAGTTCTTAGAAAGGGAATATTTAATTTATTTTCAAATAAATTTTAATATTGAAGATTAAAGAGTTTTAAACATAAAAAGTATGAATATAATTTCAGGTAGTCAGGAAATGTCTTCAGAGTGGGAGGGTAGTGTCAGCAGTTTCAGGTCTTCTCAGTCACCAAATAGGTTAGAGAAAATCCTAAACCCATGAATCTGACAAGAACTTTTTCAATGCTGATTTTAAAAATTCATAGTTCAGATCTCATTTTGTAGTCTCTAAAAGTTGTTCGGTGTATATTAGAAATCTGCATGAAACATCTAACTTATCTCTTCTCAAGAGTTTTATCTAAAAAATCTAAATTTCTTAAAATAACGTCTTCATGATAATCCTACATATTGTACCCCACACACAAAATTTGTATTAAATAATTACAGTTGGTAGTATGCATTGCCCTTCTTATGACATTTATGCTATTCTTTTAACAAAAATTTTAACATGACTTGCATTGATTCCTAAACATATATTTCAAATTCCTCTTAAAAATGCTAATGTAATATATGAAGTTTTTAAAAAGGATTTATTTATTTATTTATTTATCCCCCCCACACTTGTGCTTACTCTCTGCTTTCTGTGTCCATTCGCTGTGTGTACTTCTGTGTCTGCTTGTCTTCTCTTTAGGAGTCACTGGGAATTTTTCCACGTGGGAGAGAGGCACTCAATTGCCTGAGCCACCATAGCTCCCTGGTTTGTTGTGTCTCTCACTGTCTCTCCTCTGTGTCTCTTTTTGTTGCATCGTCTGGTTGTGCCAGCTCTCCGTGTTGCAGAGGCCAGTTTGCTTTTCATGAGGAGAATGGGGAAATTATCCCAGGGCCCTATATATGGTAGATGTGAGCCCAATTGCTTGAGCCACATACTTTTCCCTCTATGAACATTTTATTGATATTTATATCCCTCTACTATAGCATTCAGCATATTGTGGCTACTCTTTACTTTTCATTTTAATTTTATTGAGTCCCTTATGGGAATTGAGTTATCTGCAGTATACTCTTACAGAGAAATTTCATTTTGGTGTTGCTGATTAAAAATAATTTATTGCACGGTGTTTTAGTTTCCTATGTTGCTCCAAGTAAATACCATGAAATGCGTTGGTTTAAACAATGGGAATTTTTTATCACACAATTTTGAGGCTGAGAAATATACTAATCAAGGTATCTTCTAGGTGATGCATTCTCTCCAAGGCTGTGGCCTTCTGCAACGTGCTGCTGGTGAACTTTGGTCTATAGCTTATCACTTGGAAAGGAATATGGTGCCATCTCCTGGTCTCTTCTCTTCTGGGTTCCATTTCAGTTTCTTGCTTCCCATGGCTTTTCTCTGTGTCTGAATTTATTCTCTTGTAAAGGATAGTAATAAAATTACACACATTCTGGTTGATATGGGACACACATAACTAAAAAATCCTCCTCAAAAAGTCCTCCTTAAAATTGATTTATGACCACAGGAATGGATTAGATTTAAGAATATATTTTTCTGGGTTGCATACAGTCTCAAACCATCACACAAGGCTAAGAAAGAAATTAGCCAAAATTGCTGACATTGTGTTACATCCTATAAAATTATTTTTCCTCATACTTGTACAGCTTCTCTACCTCACAAAATAAAACAACTTTTTGTTGCTTTCATTCCAGTGATGCCTCATCATTGGATCTTTGTCTTTGTCTGTCCCATTCCTGTCCTGTTAGAAATCAAGACTTATCTTAGCTGTTATAAGACAGCTGTTCAAATGTTGTTCAAATCTCACTTAGACCTGCCAACTCTAAGTTGTTCTCTTTTACCAAATTCCAATCCCAATGTAAATATATGTATATTATTTTATTTTGTATTTCCTCATATTGTCTACTCAGCACTTTTATATTTCAACCTTTAGAGATCATTTTGCATTGATAAATTTATAGCTTTGATATATTTGCATGCCATGAGTGTGATATGTGTGTTTGTGTGTACATTTGTGTCTTGGTGTATCTATCATTAACTATAAATTTTCCAAGAACAAAGTGTATTCTTTGATCTACTCACTATGGCTTTTCTATTTAACAAGCCAACTGAGAAGTTCAGACCTTGGAGTTGAATCCTTAAATCCTGAAATATATTCGAATGTTCACTTGCTTGCTCTTACATGCCATTAAAAGTCAGGGACTTCTGGGAAGATGGCATTGGAGTAGCTCACAAAAACAATGGAAGAAGGGCAAAAAACTATTGAAGGGAGTTGCTTTTGGGATCTGCATACCAGGAAAGTGTGGTACATCATCCAGAAAGTAGAGGGACAAGGGATAAAGGGGTCAAATGAAAGCCATGAGTTACTCAACTTATAACTGGGAAGGACACATATTCTCCACCCTTACTAGTAAGAATAGCTAAAAACATGAAAAGAGAAATAAAAATATGACATATACAAGGAAAAATGGCTAATATAAATACTGCCTTAACTGTAATAACATTGAATGTGAATGGATTAAACTCTCCAATAAAAAGAAACAGATTGGGAGAATGGATGAAGAAATATGAGCCATCTATATACTGTTGCCAAGAAACATACCTTAAATGCAGGGATGCAAGCAGGTTTCAAGTGAATGGTTGGAAAATTACTTTTACATGCAAACAATAAATAAAAAAGAGTGGGAGTGCCTATACCAATATAGGACAAAATATACTTTAAATGCAAAACTATTGGAAGAAACAAAGAAAGACACTAAATTAATAAAAGGGGTATCTATCAAGAAGAAAGAACAATCATAAACATTTATGCACCAAACCAGGGTGCCCCAAAATACATAAGAAAAACACTGGAATGCACTTATAATAGGGGACATTACTACACCATCACCACCATTAGACTGAACATCTCAACAGAGGCATAATAAAGAAACAGAGGCCTTATATAATACATAAAATGTTCTAGATCTAATTGGCATTACAGAACATTACACCCAAATACAGCAGTATATAAATTCTTCTCCAATACACATGAATCATTCTCCTGGATAAGCCACATGCTAGGCCACAGCACAGGTATCAATGAAATCAGAGAGATCAAAATTATACAAAGTAATTTCTCTGACAACAGAACGCAGATAGAAATTAATAAACTGATAAGAAACAGAATAGGCACAAATATATGGAAGTTAAAAAATACATCCTTAAATTGTGGGTAAAGGAGGAAATTGTAAAAGAAATCAGTAACTAACTTGAAACAAATGAGAAAATGAGAAATAAGAAACACAACATACCAAAATTTATAGGATGCAACAAAAGCAGAGGTGAATGGGAAATTTGTAGCCATAAAAGCTTATATTATAAAAGAAGAAAGAGCTAAAATCAAAGACGTAACTGCACACTTGGCGGAACTAAAAAAGTACAACAAACTAAGTCCAAGGCAAGCAGAAAATAGGAATTAATAAAGATTAGAGCAGAATTGATGAGAATTCAATATAATAAATGAAAAAATAATAAAATCAATAGCTGGTTCTTTGAGAATATTAATAAAATTGACAAGCTTTTAGCCAGACTAACAAAGAAAATAAAATATAATATGTAAATACATAAAATATAAAATTAGAGTGGCATGCAATTGACTGGAAACATACAATTTGATAAATACATATCTGGGGGTAAGGCTTGCTAGGAATTATACTGTTTAGACTGTGTTGCACTTCCTGGAAATGTGCACCCATATCCCTCAAAAAAGTTGGGAAATTTTCAGCCATTATTTCTCAAACACTCCTTCTGCCCCCTTTTCCCTTCTCTTCTACCTCTTGTCCTATAATGCATATGTTTGTGTGTTTCATGTTGTCATTCAATTGCACGATTTTTTTCTTGTTTAATCTATTTGTTCTACTACCTGTCTGATTTCAGATTTACTGTCTTCAATGTCACTAATTCTTCCCTCTGCCTGTTCAAATCTGCAGATATGTGCTTCCATTATATTTTTGTTTTATTGTATTATGCCATTCATCATGATCAGCTCCATTATTTTTTATGTGTGTTTACAATTTCTCCAGTGTGTTCTCCCAGTGTCTTCTTAATATCCTTTATCTCTCCTTCCACTTCATTAAGTTCATTCATGATATTCCTTTGGATATCCTTGATTTATTATTCCACATTCTTCATCTCCTCCTGTTTTATAGTTTGTTCATTAGACTGGGCCATTTCTTCCTGTTTCTTTGTATGGCTTGTAATTTTTTGTTGTTTTCTATACATCTGTTTATCTTGATGGGCTTATTCAGAGGTTTAGCTTCTCTTTCTATTCTATGATTTTATTTTGTTTTGATTTGTTTTAAGGGTCCTGTTTGACACTTGGTTCCACTTTTTCTATATCCATGTAGGTGTTCATATTCCCTTGACAAAAATTATGACCATAGGAAAGGAAAGGGTATAGAGAAAAATCATAATACAAATAATATAGTAGAAAGAAAAAGAACTATAAAAATGCAGGAAAATATTAAGTAATGATATTGAAATTTCACAAAATAATACAAAGAAATAAGAATAAAAAGATGGAATGAAAAACAAAATAAGAAAAAAATAGAAAAAAATAAAAGTCTGGAATGATGAGAAGAAAATAAGAAAAAAATGAAGACAAAACAAGAAATGGTGGAATGAAAGAAAAGCAAGGAAAAGTGAAAAAAGAAAAAAAGAAAGAAAGATGGAAATTAAGAAGGAAACAGAAGGAAAAGAAAAAAAAAGGAAACAAAGAAAAAGAAAACACACACACAAAAAATAGCCCAGGAAAATCATGCTTCACTCTGACCCTTGGGACCATCTCAGGCTGCTGGTGTTCATCAATAAATCACCCTGCAGCCTGCCTTCCACTGGTAAGTTACTTGAGTTTAGCAAAAAAATAAATAAATAAATGTAAAATAAAATAAATAATAAAAAATATAAAAAATAGTTGAAAAAATCTAAAACTAAAGAATATCAGTATATAAGTTCCCTGTCACAAATTGCCAAGTTGCTTGGTACCTTCTGACAAGGAACTTATGAGTAAACACCTGGGTCATTCTCTAGATTCCTTCTTTTAAGAGGTACTGGGAATTATTCCAGGGCTTAAGTATATGTGAAGCAGGCATTCCTTCATGATCTACATCAACTCCACAGGTTTTGTAGGCTTCCTAAAGCTTATCTGGCTCTCCCTGCCCCTTTTCCCTGAGGTGTGTTGAACTTCTAGCAATTTGCAGGTCATGTCTCCTGGCTTTCTTCTCCCAAAACTGTTTAGGAGACTGTCCACCAACCCCTTCAGTGGCCCAGTTCCTCTCTTTCCCAGGGTGGTTGGGTGAAACCCACTCCCCACTCCTTGGGACCACTTCAGTGCTGGCTGGGGTCTTTTTTGAAATTCAAAGGAGGATCAGCTGGCAAAAACCAATGAAGGTAAACCACTCTCTGCTCTCCACCACACCCTCTTCTTCACAGATATGAGGAAGTTATTTCCCCAACACACAGTTTGCTGCAGTGAACCAGTGGTTTTAACAAGGCTATTTGACTTGAGGTTGGGTTATATGTGCCATTCACAACACAGGGGCAAGTAAATCACCATTTTCATTTCACCTCCATGTCTCTCTGTCCTTCATGCTCCTGAATGATAGGCAGTACTCTCCTGGTCTACAAATCTCCAAATCAGCTCCCTCATATAGTATTTTGTCCTTCCCCCATTGTTTTAAGGAGAGTTGAGTCTTGGCAACCTGCTCTGATTCCATCTTCCCAGAAGTTCAACAAGCTAATCCCAAAGCAAGCAGACAGAAGGAAATAACAAAGATTAGAGCAGAGTTAAATGAAATTGAGAATAATAATCAATACAAAAATTAACAAAAGCAAAAGCTAGCTCTTTGAAAAGATTATTTACATTACAAAACCTTAGCTAGACTAACAAGAAAAAAGGAGAGAAGATCCAAATATGTAAAAAAAAAAAAAATTGGGGAAGCGATATCACCATTGATCCCACAGAAACAGAATATCATGAGGATAATTTGAAAAGTTATATGCCAACAATATGAAAAACTTAGATGAAATGGACCAATTTCTTGATAAACAAAGCCAGACTACATTGATGAAAGATAAATCTGATGAACACAACAGATGAAACACAAATAATGAGTGGGGCCAATGGTGTTGGCAAGTAAGGCTGAGAAGTGTTGGTGGTTGTGTTGGACTATTTGTGGAAATGGGGAGAAGGTTGGTGGAAGGAACAGGTGAATGCTGAGGATTTGTAGGACTGTGGTTGAAGCTAAAATATTATTTCCTAAAATAAGCCAGGCGAGGTTCACTCGAGGTGTTGGTGGTGGGGGATACATGAGAAAGGGTGCACTTAGGGCATGCTTCTGTGGAAAATGGGTATGTTTATCTTACCATAGGGTGTCATCTCAGAGGGTGGATACCAGCACAGTAAAAAAGAACATATTAAACTCCCATGCTGGGAAGTCCTACTACATTCTCAAATAGAGGAGCAAGAATGTCTTGAGTACATAGGCAGTGCCAAATAAAAGAATACAAATCAGATATTAATGTATATAACTATAAAAGTTATTTCTCAAAAATTGAATCTTAGTGGTTGCCCTAGGTTTTTATGAGAAGGGAGGGAAGAAAGTGTGGAACACAGGGCATTTTGAGGGCATTGGAACTATTTTGGATGATATTGCATTGACAGATACAGGCCATTTTAGTGTTTGTCAGAACCTATAAATGTGTACCGTGCAAAATGTAAATCATAATGTAAACCATTGACCATGATTAGTAGCAATTTTTGATATTTTTTCATCAAATGACACAACCGTGCATTCTTATTTACTATGTTTTTGGTATGGTCACATTTGGGAGGGGTATGGAGTATATTGGAATTCCCTATATATTTTCTATGTGACTTTTCTGTAACCTAAAGTTTCTGGGAAAATAAATTGAAAAAAGTAATACACTGTGGGAACATACAAAAGAAATTGTCAACATACATGAAAGATAACATATTACAGTGATGAAAGGCACAAGGTCAAAAAATTTATTTGTTTTTAAATTTAAATTTAACTTAGTTTAATTTAATTGAAATACTTTGTTTTATTTTTATTTTATTTTGTGTTATGTTTTGGCACTGTTTTTGGTGATGTTTTTGATTGCAGAAGGATTGCAAGTGTAGCAAGGGAGCATTATTGGTGTGAGGTGTCAGTGGTGAGGAATTTGTAGGAAGGGGTGCACGTGAGGCATGCCTCTATGGGAGATGAATATGTTCATGTGGTCATGTGTTGTTGTCTGGATGTGTGAGGCTCACACAATAACCAATAAATATTTAATTTCCATCCTGGGGAGTCCTGCCACATTCTCTAGTAGAGTGGCTAAGAATCTTCTGATTACATGGGCATTGCCTGGTGAAAGATGACAGACCAATACATCCAATCCTTGATATAGATGCTTGTAATTATGAAGGTTGTTCTTGTAAAATTGAAACTTAGCCTAGTGATATATCTTTCTTAAAAGACACCTCCTGAAAGCCTCCTTGTTGCACAAATGTGGCCTCAGTCTAAGCTGAACTCAGCATATAAATTCAGTACCTTGTCCGTGGCATGGAACATAACTCCTGGTGATAAGCCTTCCTGTCACTGAAGGATTATTACTAAGTGCCAACAACTGATGCATTTGGAAAAAGACCTCAACACAAATGGAAAAATATTAAATCCAAATTAGTTTTTATAGCTAATAGATTTCAAAGTGTGTCAGGAGTTCATTCCAGAGGTTGTGCTGTGATGACCATAGTAAATGGTGCCTCAAGCAGGGCTTGTCCTGAGGACTGTCAAGATATCTAGACATTACAGCCATAGCAGATGATGTCATGAAATTGCCACCTCTTTGGTGGGCCTTACTTTGTACTACATGATAATCTACCTCCACAATGTTTCAGTTAGACTCATTTCCTACACTTGTTTCTTCTCCTTTTTTATTTGATCCTGTAATTAGGGCTATACCCATTAAATATACTTCCTAGAAACTTAAATTTCTGGCTGTTCATATGCGTGTTCAACCTTGAATCACAACAGAGCTGCAGCCAGCACCTACCCTCCAGTTCCTCAGAGTCACCCAGTACAACTAACAAAAGATGATGATGGACAAAACTCTTTCCATAAAACATTATCTACATCTGCAAGCAAAACTGTGCCATCCATCTGCCCCAAGGGATCTAACCCCCCTCTCAATGAGGAACTGAGTGGGAACCACCATCCTAAAACCCTCAAAACTGAGGAATGAACAAACATAAGGGGGCAGTGCAAATATGGACTAAAATATATTTATCATTATTCTAGTAATGCAAGAACTTGTAATACTTATATACAGACAATAGTACCAGAGGTTATGAGGGAAGGGAAAGGGAAGAATAGGTGTAGCATGGGGCATATTTTGGACATTGAAATTGTTGTGCATGATATTTCTATAGCAGATCCAGGACACTACATTTTTTCAAAACCCATTAAAATGTGCAGTACAAAATGTAAACCATAATGTAAACTATACACAATGGTTAGTAGCAAAACTTCAATAAATGTTCATCAATTGTAACCAATAAACCACATTAATGAAAGATGTTAATGCGTAAAGTGTGGAAGGGGGAGGTGACAGGGTATATGGGAATCCACTATATTTTTGATGTATCATTTATGTAATTTAAAGCTTCTTTTAAGATAATTATTTTTATAAATAATTGTAATGTTGATGCTGGAATTCTCATGTATCATTTTGTCAATTGCTTTTTTCCAGTTTAGTTGAGGGAAAGGCATACATAACAATCGTACAGTATGCAAACAATAAAGCGTATCAATGCATATCACATCATTATATTTTTATTACAAATATATCTATATATTAACAGAAAAGTGAAATTAGTTGGTATGGCACTACTGATATTTGTCTAACTCAACTCCCAGATTTCTGGTCCCTTCACAGAGGAATCCACATTTATTTCCAAAACTCCAACATGTATGATGAAGCCAAGAATCCTTGAATTATTTTTACCAATGATTATTTTGAAGAAAATTCCAAATTAAATAGAATTAAAAAAATAGTCGTATAATGAACACAGCGAGAACACTGGAAATGCTACTTGTGTATAATCAGTTTGTTTTGAAAGTTGTCTTCAGCTAGTTTATTGCCTTATTAACTTACTTCTTTTTATAATTACAGAATTTTCTTTCTGCTTAGAAGTTCTTGTAATTTTATCTTTAAAATAAAAGATTTTTGAGGGATCTATGTCTTAATGTTGATTCATCTGATTCACTTTCCCAGGTACAAACTGGAACATTATAATATGTAGTCTTAGCTCTTCTTTTAATTCTGAAATATTTTCTTGAGTTATAATTTGATATCATACATTCCTTTTTCTTTCCTTGTGTGACTCAATTTATATGTATTGAGAGTTATTTTTCCTATTCTAATAAATCTCTTGTTTATTAGTTATTTAACATTGTTTTCTTTATTTCTCTAACCACATGACTATTTGTTGACTTCCTTAAGTCTTTCTTTCCATTCCAGTCAAATACATTCTTTGCATGTTACCTTATAATTCATTCTAAATTTATCAGGTTATATTTTGTATTTTTGTTTAAGTTATTGCCTGTGTTTCATCATTTTTCCCACATTGACATTTCTGTTGTTGCTTTTAAAAGTTATTGAAATTGTGATTTCAGATTTTTTTCATAGGCATAAATATTTGCTTAACACTATTAAATTAATTTGATTTCTTTTAAAAGTTTCATGTTTTTCATATTTTGGGTAATGTATCTGAAAAATTCCAATATGTTTCTTCTTCTATTTCCTTTTTTGTATATTGGTTTTACATAGATATAATTTGTTGCTTCCTGTTAATTGTTTATTGTCTTATTTTTCTAGACAAGAAATAATATTTTCAGACTGGAATGATGCTTTTGCCTGATTTTCTATATTTAAAAATATTTTAATGACCTATTCATTTGGTTTCATGATTGAAGTTTCTTTAATCAGAGGTACAATTTGAGAAAAGTGAAAGTATTTTCCTAATTTTAAGTGTTACTCTTATTTATGCAAGTTCTTAAATTCCATCTTGTCTTTCCATCCTTTCCTTCACCACTAAGTCTCTGAGGCAGGACTTCTCTTCCTTAGCATGATCTTGTTTTTATGGTTTTCAGGCATAAAACCATATTTCATTTTGACCCTATCTTTCTGCACTCTATTGCACCATAGTCACTGCTCTGGTCTGTGAGTATGGGGATGAAATGGTTTGTGATTCACTCATGTTTTCTCATTTTAGCACAGTTTCCCTCTAAATTTCTCTCTGACATGGGCTTTAGTCCAATTGATAAAGGTACTTGTAGATATATCCTAAAAATTGTTGGGGTCATACTTTGTATTATCTTTGTCAATGAAAATTCCAGCAAAACTGAAATTGTTTTGCAATGGGGCATGTCTTAAGTGATAGAGGGGCATGGTGATTGTTGAAATATGTGACCCACAGAACTAGATTGCCTAATGGATTTAGAACTGCTTAAACTTTATGTTGGATTAGGAAGGATGGGGATTATGGGAATCACTTATATATTAATATTTATATAATCTAAAGCTGCTTTAAAAATAAAAATTATTAAAATATTAACTTTAGCTTGAATAAACATATTCTCTTCTCATTATGTTATTTATCACTGTAATTCTGCATTGATTCCTTGGATTTTCAAGAATGTAAAATAATCATTTTACTGTTTACTTTCTACAAAATTAATGAGTTAATCATTTACAGTTTTAGAAATAAACAATAATTAACATGGGCCAATAATTATGCTTATTACAATGAACACAAAGAAGTGTGTAATCATCACTGAAATCTAGGAGCTTAACATCTTGTAATAAAGGCAGAAACATTTAAGTGTTATAAGGGCTATTATAAGTCAATAAAATATGTTTTATAAGCACAAGGAAGCAGAACAATGTTTATGTTCATAGAAAATTAATTGAGAAGATCTTCAGAGATCAGATAGATTTGGTGTAGGCTTCAAATATGGCTAAGATGTGAAATTGCTAACAGGTGAAAAATCATTTCTTTACTCTATATATTCTATAACATATACCTTTTACTTGCCATGTTTTGAACAATTCCCTTTTGTGTATAATTGGAAAAATTGTTTTTATAGAGTTAATGCTGATGACATAGTATACACAATGCTTATTCAACATACTGTACATGTGAAAGATGATACCCAACTCAGCATTATTCATATTTACACTTCTGAGAGTTTACACATTGATTCACATTTCTTCAGTGCCTACAATGTGTCAAAAATTGTGGTAAGCAGAAGACATACAGAAGCCCTTATGAAACTAACCTGCTGTGTTTAATTAAGCTTATGTTCTTATGCAGAACATAGGCATTTAATGATTAAATATTTCATTGGAAATAACATTACAAATTTTGATATATTTTTGAAATGAAAGTAAAAGAGTTGCTACCAGAAAAACTTGGAATGGAGTTTTTATAGGAGATTATGTTTAGTTAGGAATTTTATGTTTAAATCCAAAAATGTGAGAAGTTATTACACAAATAAGGAATAAGGTTATTTTTCATATAGGGAATAATTCATTATATATAATGAAATTTTTAAAAAGCTGGGCAAATTTGAAGGGCTCAAAAAAGCTTAAGGTAGATAGACCAGGGTCAAGAGTGGTACAGCAGATATTGACAGGGATGGAGCAGTAGGAGGGCATTATACAATCAGGTAAAGGTACAAATTTGGCTTATTTTTAATACAAGGGGAAATAACTCAAGAAATTTGGGATAGTATGTTTGAATATCCTTGAGGATCATGAAGTGTTATAAAAGTTAAAATAGACAAAGTGATTTTGAAATATCCATTATGAAAGAACAGAGAGAAAAGAAAGATACCAGGTATAAGTATCAAGAAACCATTTTGGAAGATATAATAGTGGTTATTAATAGGGATTGTGACAGGAAACTAAAAGGGAGAATTTTAAGTATATTTTGATAGTTAATGTATGAGACAAATGTAGAATTACCAGTCAAGAAACCTTCTAATGTTTTGGACTGTGTTAATCTATTGAAGTTCTTGTGCTGTTGGAGAAAATGCTGAGAGTCAGAGCATACAGGGTTAAGCCTTCAAAAAGCATGCTTGCTGGCAAAGACACATGAGTAAATGTTTCCAAGGACACTGCATACTGCAGATATCAGTGGGAAGAGGTAAGGCAAAATGAACTCACCAAACAGATGTTATTGTCTGAATTCCCTCTGAATTCCCAGGAAAGTTTGTCTGGGAACTCACAAACAGGTAGCGCTCTCATGCACCAAGCTGAGATATGAGATAGACTAAGGCATTTAAGGCTAGAAACAATGTTTATACTTATGCCCCTTGGTAGACTGCCAGAGAAGGCAGTGTTCTTGCTGTAGCAAGAGAAACACAGTGGGAAAGCAAGTTTGGGTGGGAGAATTTTTGCACTGTTGTAAGCTGAATAAAAGAGAGGGTCACAGTAACCTCAGGGCTGTTTTTGCCAGAGCGAGCTGCAGCCCTCTGCTTCATATGCATCAACTTGTCTGACTCTTCCTTTGCACCTCACACTGACAACAACATAGGCCCCAATGTGGGGCCTGAGGTGAGTTGGGAATCTTGTTGACCAAACGGGTGTTTAAGTGCTGTGTGGTTGGTACGCAAAGGTGTTGGGAGAAGGAGAGATTATGGGTAATTCCCCATCCCAGATTGATGAGTATGTGGGGATTTTGAAATCTTAAACCAGATCTTAAAGAAATGCCTGTTTCAAAAGGTTCAGTAAGATTGTAAGCCTCCTACTGCCTACATAATTATAAGGCTGTGGGTGATAGGGGCTAATAGAATTAAACCACTAGAAGAGTAGAAAATCTTTCCAACATTAGTGTTTTCTGTTTTGTTCCCATGCTGATTCTGGTTGCGCCAGTGTGACCAAATTGATAAAATTAGTGCAAAATTTTTATTAAGTTGTTAAAAGGAGCATTTAGTTTTGGATCACAAGCTTACTCCTGAACTTTAAGCTGAAGTGTACTTCTAAAATGTAATAATCCTAAATATACATGTTAAATATCTGTATAAATTGATACATTAGAGCTTAACTGTATTTATGCTGTTTAAGTTGCCCTGGCTGGTTGCTGATTATGAACAAAAGTGTTTCAAAGAAGAAACTTATATATTATAGGTAACACAGATTCCAGAAAAAATCTTAAAGAGTAAAATCAAAGATGTAAAATGATGGAGAGTTTGAGAACAGCCATACCAAAAAAGTGAAAATTGTTGGTCAAATTAGTAAGCGTTATGTTTTTGTTAGTGTGTCATAATTCTTTTTGTATTTGTCTGTTTGTTCAGTGTCAATATCTATTTTGATACTTCCGGATGGTAATATTAAATTGATAAATGAAAATTCTTAAAAGAGCTCTACTAAAATTTGGTAAATTTGTTTAAAAGAATATGTTCTGTGAAGGTAAAATTTGTCTTAAGATAAAATGACTATAGTCTATGTGGTTAAAAATAGTTATGAGGAGTTTGAGGAAACACTGTTTAAATGAAAATATTTAAATGGCTAATTCCAAAAAATCATTATTAAACAGAAAACCAACTTAATAATAATAATAAAAGTAATTTCATAAGAGGAAAAACTGTCAGCAGCCAGCCTCCCCTGCCAACTTGCCTCTAAAGGACTGTTTCTAGTGTTACATGCTACTAAGTATTTAAAATGGAGAAAAGTTATATTTGCATGCAACCAAATTAAATCATTATCCTAACAAGTTTTTTTAATGTTGATGGTAATTGTATGTTGTCAGAAGTTTGCTTAGAAATAGTTTCCAAAATCATTGTAGTAACTTAAGTATGGATGGTATATAGAATGTGCTTTTATTATTAAAAAAAAAAAAAAGTAATTTTATCCTAAGATAAAATAACTAGTTATTAAAACAAAGTAAAATGTGGGACAAAACCTGAATAAATATAAAAGTGCAAAAGACTTGTGGAAAAGGAATTTTTGTGGTCAAAACTAAGTAAGTTGTAAGCAGTCTATCTATAAAAATGCAAAAGCTTTAATGTCAAACAATATAATAATATAAAGTTAAAGTTTTATTCTTTCTCAAAGTTTCTCAAGTCATCAATCTGTTTTAGTAAAAGTTTACAAAGTTTTTCTCCTAAATAATCAGTATTCAATAGAGAAAGTCTGTTTTATCAAAATAGCTTATTGTACTTTAACCTTATCATTTCCATGGAAAAACAGGTCTTACCACTTTTAAAAAGAACACAACGTTCAAACCTGCTTTCTCAAAGTCAAATTCTGAAAAATAGCTTTTATTTCAAACTGTCACAAGTAACTTGGTCTTTTAAAGTTCATGTGATATAAGTTGAATGAAGTATTTAAAACTGTTGTATAATTAAAAGAAATTTTCTAATTTTATAAAAATTAAAGCTATATGAATAAAAAGTTCATATGAATACTTTAAAAGTATATAAAATTCCTGAAAATATAATAATGTTTCAATAAAATATTAAATTAAATATAATGTTATTAATCATAATTTTTAGTTATAAGTACAAAAAGATAGCAGCCATTAAAGGCTGCCGAGGTAGTGCATAACAATAACTTATAGTAAAATAAAATAACACCCCTGCAAAAATGCAGTGGCCCGAAATATTGCTGGTTTGTTGCAAAGGGTTAATATCCAGTTACATCACTATCACTTTGTTTTAAAACTTGCTAAGGCTTTCTTTGTATTTTTCTTGGACGGGTCAAGTCAGCCCACATTCCCCTTCCTGTAAAGCAGCCAAGAATAAATCAAGTTTATATTCAACACTGTGAGCAACAGCCCCAATTCTAATTATAATATTAACAACAGAACCAATGCAAGTATTAAAATTACAAGTCAATGTATTACCCCACAGCCCAAATGGGAAATAGTGATTTGTTTTTGCCTATGTCTCAAGCTACACAAAATGGAGAAATTGGAGTAATTCTAACCAGGCTACTAAGAACCTTAAATGCTTAAGAAATAAAAGTTTATTCATTGGATGCCTGTTGTTATATAATCTACTGTAGTTATGAATAATGTATAATATACTTAAATACCAATCAAAACTTCATTACAATATGTTGCACACTTAGTAATTTAATAATTTGTATATTACACATAGAAGTATTTTATTATGTATATATATATATAAATCTCTTATTTTAAATTTGAACAGCTCTGAAACTAAATATATTAAGACAAAGTTTGGTAAGTATAATTAAAGCATAAATGTAAAGCATCATACAAAAAACTTTGTTAATCAACAAACCAATATTTCAGGAAACATATTGGAAATTAAAATAGTAAGCACATCAAACGTGTTTTGTAACAAATTAAAAAAGATAAAGTGCATTTCAATGAATGTTGTATTCCTCCCTGGGGGACCTGGCCACTCTCCCAGGGACTGATACATAAACCTTAAAATGTACTGCCCAGAAAGTGTTGTGTTCCTTCCTGAGGAGGCTAGCCCCTTCCTCAGGAATTAGCAAAATACTCACAAGTTGGCATCTATAGTATCAAATTTATTAATCCCCAAAACAGTCAACCAAAACTCTAGTATCAGTTGCTACTTCACTTCCCACCTAAAAGCTAAATATTGGTAAGTATATATATAAAATTGTTCTATTTATCTGTCATTCTGTAACATTGTTCAATATTGACTTAATCTTTTAATTAGTTATGTTATTTATGTTTCTCACCTTGATTGTCAGTATAAGCTTATTAAACTAAATATATATATATTAACATTTATTTTATATCTATCCAATACTCTAGCCAACAACAAGCCAAATATATCAGTGTATTAGACAACTAGATTAGTGGAAGAATAAAGATAATAATCAATGAGAGAAGGAAAAAGTTAAGTCGGATATAGGGTTGAGGTTTTGCTCTTATCATTATAGATAAAGGAGACCACCTTTGGGTCCCATCCAGATGTCTGAAACCTAAGCATGAGCAAGCCGAAAAAGCTGACAACAAAAAACAGAAAAGATGGAAACTTCTAAAAGGCAGACTGTCACACTAAATACTGTTATTCTTTGCTTTGCTTACCTTGACAACCACAGCAGTAAGTAGTGCACTTTCGCATAATTATACATATTGGGCTTATATTACTAATTCATCTATTTTAAAATTGTTGCCTTGGGGGAACAAATCCTACCCTATTTATATTAATTAGTCTTTTCATTTTTCTTGGCCCATTGATTCTCACCTTCCTCTAAAAGCCTAAGGAGGAAGGAAAATTGATTAGTAATTACTCTACAGAAGTAAAAGGCATGTTCATATGTTTTGGAAAAGGAGATATTTGTTTAAAAATGCATTATCAGTTATGGTTAAGTATTGGAAAAAATGGTACCCATAATCACCATTCCAAATATGCACCTGCCATGCAAGGATTTAAAGGCAATATTTCTCAGAATAAAATTCCTATTCCTGTGGGGATTCCCATGTGCCAGATTCCTTATGTGTATGCTAACAATCTTATGTTTCCATGGACTGTGTGTCATGACTCAGAACGATGAAATGATTGAAGACCTGTAGGCTCTGCTCATGAAAAGGGCCAGCTGTTCGATTTGAAATGGCATAAAGAAAACCAAAGCATAATTACACATGCAAATAACTCCATTATCTGGCATGGGGGAGGCTTTACACTGTCTAATCCTTTCAGAATGGGTCATCGCACTCAGCCACATCTGTGGAAATTAGCCTCAGCTTTCCGCACTGTTAGTTCTTGGTGGGGCCGCATTTCTAATATAAGTACTAATAATACTTTCACCCTTACTCGTAATAATACTGAATGGGTTAGGGCTTGTGTGCATCTTCCTTATGTTCTGTTATTGCGTAATATTGTTTGGAACAGTAGTAATGGGGCAATAAAATGTCTAAACAAATGCTCTTTAAATACCTGTATTAACAATTCTATTAGTTTCCCAAATACCTCTAGTCTTTACATCTTAAGAACAAAAATTGGAGTGTGGTTGCCTGTACAAATGAATCAAGAATGGCAGGAGACCCCAGTTATGAGGATATTAACTTCTATCTCCAAAAGATTGTTAAAAAAGGCAAGAAGATTTGTCAAAATACTAATAGCTATAATTATGGGTATTATAGCCATAACAGCAACAGCAGCCACTGCAGAAGTAGCCCTTCAACAAGGAGTTCAAACTGCTGACTTGGTGCAAACATGGCAACAAAATTCAAAACAGTTATGAGGAACTCAAAGACAAATAGATTCAGAAATACACGAGGAATTAGTGGATCTAAGACAAACTGTTATTTTGTTAGGAGATCAGATTCAAGCTATGAAATTACAAATGAAAATGAAATGTGATTGGAATTAAACACCTTATTGTATTACTCCTGTGCTTTACAATGCAACTGAGTTTCCTTGGAAATGTGAAAAAGCATCTTTAAATCATGATAATTTAACTAAGGAAATTCTATACTTGCAATAGAAGATACATCAAACATTTGAAAAACAATTACAAGTTATAACTGGGGAAAATATTTTAAAAGGGTTAATGAATGGGTTAAAACAGTTGCATCCTACACAATGGTTACATAGTCTGTCAAGATCTGTTATGTTCATATGTATATTTGTCTTAATATTATGTTTTCTATATTGTTTAGTCTGCAGATGATCGCAACAACTTAACCTATTAATGCACCAGCAATCTGCTACTACGCACATCATGCTATTACAATTAAAAATAAGGAGGAAATGAAGGAAGAAACAAAGAGCCAGATAACTTAGATTGAACCCGAAAATGGGAGCATATTCTTGAACCTAAACATAGTCTAGTATATGTAGATAATTACTGGTACCTCTAGTCCAACTCTCTGTCTTCAAAATTTTATTTTAAATAAGTGATCCCACTCAATTGTGGGTTCATCCCGGGTCCCGGGATCTCAGGAATGAGGAGAGACCCTCGAACCCTTTGCCCGACTGGCAGGATGTCCCAGCAAAGTTTTATGGTGGCCTTCAGGGTGGGAAAAGTCAGAACTCTCTCTCCATTACCAGACCTGAAGGAAGCATAGACTAAAGATAGCACAAGACATCTCAGGCAAGATACATTGAGCTAGTGTGAGCAAGATACATTGAGTCTGTGATATTGAGTATTGCACAAAATCCTGTTGAACCTGTGAGATGAGTCTTTGAGACTAAATATAGTATAAGACATCTTGGACAAGATACGTTGAGCTAGTTAAAGCAAGATACGTTGAGTCAGCGAGATTGAGTAACTGCACAAAAAAGTCTTGGGCAAGATACAGGGCCTAAAGTAAGGACTAGAGGCTAGCAATGCCTTAGATATCTCGGGGAAATTGGGTTTGTAAGCGCTCCCTTGAGTATTCTTGAAATAAGTTTTACAAGTAAATGAAAAATCTATTACGAAACCCTTCAGGTTTAGCTGAACAAAGTAATCAATTTCTCAGCCCAAATGGTTTTACTTAGACCAAATTAATGTCCATTATAGATCATTTCTTCTCTAGTAACTTTGGTGTGGAGATCATTGGTGCTTTGCTACTCTTAACTGTATTAGGAGTCATTCCTGCATTAATAGGGCTCAAAAGACCAGCCATGCCAACAACTTGATTCTGCTTAAAACCCTTGAATCTTGAACCTCTGTCCATGGCAGCTTGGCTGGTGGCCAATGACGAGAAGACCGTCAGAGGAGGGCAACCTAAGACAGGCACAGTAACCCTGTAAAAAAAACAAAAAAGAGGGAAATGTTGGAGAAAATGCTGAGATTCAAAGCATAAATGGTTAAGCATTTAAAAAGCTTGCTTGCTGGCAGAGACACATGAGTAAATGTCTCCAAGGACACTGCATACTGCAGATATCAGTGGGAAGAGGTAAGGCAAAATGAACTCACCACACAGAAGTTATTGTCTGAATTCCCTCTGAATTCCCAGGAAAGTTTGTCTGGGAACTCACAAGCAAGTAGTGCTCTCATGAACCAAGCTGAGATATTAGATAGACTAAGGCATTTAAGGGTAGAAACAATGTTTATACTTATGCCCCTTGGTAGACTGCCAGAGAAGGCAGTCTTCTTGCTGTAGCAAGAGAAACACAGTGGGAAAGCAAGGTTGGGCGGGAGAATTTTTGCACTGTTGTAAGCTGAATAAAAGAGAGGGTCACAGTAACCTCAGGGCTGTTTTTGCCTGAGCAAGCTGCAGCCCTGTGCTTTATATGCATCAACTTGTCTGACTCTTCCTTTGTGCCTCACACTAACAACAACATTGTGCTTTGAGGTGTAACCACTAGAGTCAAAATTAAGTAACTTGCTAAAGGTAAAATATCCATTTAGTCACAGAATTATAATTAAGGCTTAATTTTACTGCATTTGAGAAAAATGTTTTCCAACTCATTAATTCTCAAGGGCATACAAACAGCAATGATTTCCAAAGTCAATTACAATTTTATTGCTAATTTTATATATAATTAGATAAATATTTTTCTATACTGAGGATTATAGGAAATCTTTAAGTTTGAAAACTCTCTTCCTCAGGGACTCTATGACTATTTGACTTCTCAAAGAATATATAAATGGATTTTACAAGGGTGTCACAACTTTATTCAGGAAAGTCCCTAATTTGTTAAATGGCAAGACATTGCCCTTAGAAGGTTGGGTATAGAAGAAAATGGAAACTATAAAATATGATGATAGCAATCATGTGAGAAGCACAGGTGAAAAGAACCTTCCAATGTCTCTGGGAAGAGGGTATCCTGACAATGGTAAAGCCAATGAAGATATAAGGAGGCTGAATAAAGAGGGAGTTCAGAAGGAGAAATACAGAACAGATGAAATGTATCATCTCCACCATGTGGAGTTCCCTGCACACCAATTTTAACATGGAGGCAGTGTCACAGAGAAAGTGGTCTATTACATTGGGATCAAAAAATGGTAATTTATTGTTACAATAGAAGGTGGAAGAATGTAAAATAACTGTCCCACCCAGGAAGCCATGATCATTTACAGGCAAAACTAAGTTCTCATGGTGGAGGGTTCCCTCAGAGGGTTACAAATGGCAAAACAGTGATTGAATGACATAATTTCTAGGATGATGAATTCTATTGCCCAAAAGAGAAAATAGAAGAAAGACTGGTTGATACTGTCTTCAAAAGATATGGTGTTTATTTTTGAAATAGTGATGGTCAGCATCTTAGGTGTCACAGAAGAGGTGAGCATGATTTCTAAAAGGAAGAGTTTTGCAAGGAGCAAATACATGGAAAAGTGAAGATAGTTGAGACTCCACACAAATAGGATGATTATTACATTGCTGAGAATTGTCAGCTCATATAAAATCAGGAATATGAAGAAGAGGAAGATCTTCTTATCCCAGGTACTATGAAACTGAAGAAGGATAAATTTGGTCACTATTGTCTCATTGCTAAAGGCCATTCCCCTAGGAAAGCATTATCTGTAAAAGTCCTCCATTTATAAAAGGACTCCAGTAAGAGGACTAAGATCCACTTTGGGCCACAGAATCCATTCAAAGGCCCATAACTGAAATAATTTAATCAAAAGTTCCCGCTTACAATAGGTTTACATGCACAGGAATGAGTTGCTTTAAGTACTGGGTTTTGGGGGTCCACAAAGTTCCAAACTGCTGCACCTACTATAAACTCAGCTTATTTCTTTTAAAACTTTATTTTCAAAGAGGTTTTAGATTACAGAAAAATTACATCAACAATCTAGAGATTCCCATACATCCCAGGACCTCCCCATCTCACATTTCCCCCTAACAATAGTATCTTTCATTAGTGTGGTACATTTGTTACAACTGATGAACAAATATTGAATCACTGCAAATTACCATGGTCTATAGATTACATTATGGTTTACACTCTGTACCACACAATTTTTAAGTTTTAACAAACTGTATAATGGCCTGTATCCATCACTGCAATATTATTCAGAACAATTCCAATGCAGTAAAAATGTCTTATGTTCAAACTATTCTTTCCTCTACCTCCCCTCTGACCCTCTGGAAACCACAATTATAATATTAATGGTACAAGTTCTTTCATTACTACAATAGTAAGTCTACTTTGTTCCATGACTGCATTCTCTCCCCATACTTTCTGTTTTTTAGTTTGAACTTAATTTCTACACCCAAGAAATAATCATTTCTTAGTGAAACTACCCCAAATATGTTTATCAATGTGACTTGATTCTGTCCATCTTTTTTTAAATCTTCATTTATAAAAGCCCCAATCATCTTTTCAAAAAATGTTACCACCTTATAAATTAGTTTCCTTTTCATTATGTGGGATACAGTATTTATACAATTCTAGTTATTATTATTTTATTGATTAAATTATTCATTGTTCCATTGCACATTTGTTCTTATCTGTAACCGTAAGAAATTTATCTAAGTTTCCTAACAATCTGCCACTTATTATAGACTCCATGGGATATTATAAAAGTTATTTCCAAAATCTGATTCTGACTCCCTTCTCTGGATATTAATCCAAATTCAAACATTAATGTTCTGTCTCAGACAAATGATCTTACTGTTCCTCAAAGGATGCATTGTCTTCTGGATCTCATCTAAATCTATGAACTTTGCTCTTTTCATTTCCCTACTGTAGCAGTTTGATATTATTGATGAATTCAAAACAGAAATATTGGATTATGTTTAGAAACTGGTCTTTCCCTCTGGGTGTATTAGTGCATATTAGATTCAGAGGTTTTACTCTTACTTGATTAAATAATGATTAAGGCTTTGATTAGGCCATGTCAGTAGGATGTTGAGTTCCCATTCCCTTTGTGGGCAAGGGCTCATACATAAAACACACTGAAGAGAAGGAAGTTTGGAGTTTTTGAGCTGCAGCCCTAAGAAGTAAGCACACAGGGCAGCTTGTTTGTGATGAAGGAGAAGAGGCCATGGCAAAAGAGAGGAGCCATTCACCTGAAAGTTCACAGCTGGCCTTGTGGAGAGAACAAAGCATCTGTGCCCAGAAAGAATAAAGCCCTGGGGAGAGAGACAAAGCCTAGAAAGCATGACCATTGGATCTTAAGAAGAAGATGAAGGCTGAAAGTTGGCAGCCATTTTGCTGCAATATATGGCAACAGGCTTTGGTGAGGGAAGTAACTTACATGTATGGCTTGGTAACTGTAAGCTTCTACCCCAAATAAATACCCTTTATATAAGCCAACAGATTTCTGGTATTTTGCATCAGCATGTCTTTGGCTGACAAATACACCTACCTTTCTCCAAACCAGGTCACACAATCCTAAAATCTGAAAGTAATTACTTTCGGGTGTTTAAATATTTTTCACAAAATGTCATACAAAATCATAATTTAACATGTTTGGATTCAAAAATTTAAAATAGCACATTTTTTTGTTATGTATCTGGTTATTGAAATTAACATGAATCTCTTTGACCAGAATGCCTCAAATAAATGTTTTTCTGAATCCACTACTGCCTGCCATCTGCAATAAAATCAATTGTTAGTACTCATAGCCATATAAATTCTATTAGGAAAAGAGTCAGTATTTACACCATTTTAAAAGTGCCAATACCATACAAATTTTCTAAATAATTTTTATTTATTTATAAATATTGTGTATAGAATAAAATGTACTGTAAAAGCATTCAGGAGGCTAAAGTTCTATCCAACATGCAGTATATTTCTATCACTTAAATTACAATGCTGAATGAATAATTATTGAAAGTGAATGCATTATCTGTAAATAAAAGTTGCTTAAAATAATATCCTTAGTTGGTATAAATACTGAGTTTAATTATTTCTTGCTTGATGTATTATTGAATCTCTACAATATAGTTATCAATTGGAAGGTAAAAGAGGCTGTTTATCCATTCATTTTATTTCATGCACATTTCATGCTTTGCCACTAAAAACTCCTGTACTTTCTCTAATTTTTTTCTGAACAGTTGAAAGGAGAAATTCACTCTTCAAAATGTTTTAAAAAATGCATAACAAAATCCAATTTATAAACAAAAACAAAGATACAGAAACATGTATCTATAAATACATTTTCCATTAAACATTTCCTTAAAAAATGTGCAATTCATATTCTAATGATTTGGAATCATGAGACAAATACACCAAAACATTTGATCCTTGATGATTTCAACAATCTTAGTATGTTAAAAATTCAGTAACAATTATTTTCAAAAATTTTATTTTCAAATTTATGACATTGATTTATTGAATTTAGCCAAAATATCATATGCTTCATTTAGAAAATTCAGGACAATATTCCTCAGAGCTTAATATATGGAGCTATTGTATCTGAATAATTGTGATATTTCGGCACAAACTTTCAAAATATACTTATTTATTTCTGAGGTAAAATGAAGCATTTGAATGTTAAAATTTACATTCCAAAACATCATCAATCCATGTAATAATATAATAGTTCAATTAAGAAAGCTTAGATGTCTAGTTAATGTTGTTTAACCTCAATTTAACAATTTTATATTCTTTGCATAGTTGGCTTGTATTTAACCTGTTTACAGAAATAAAACTTACCCTATATTTTCAAGAGTTGCGTCTGTTGACAGATATTGTCAGTAAATGTTTTGAATTTGTCTGTGTCTTCCATAATTAATACATATGATTGCAGAGTGGATGGCTTCTTTGGAAATTGTCAGCCCATTTTTTTGAAGATATATATCATTTAACATTTTTTAAGTTAATTCCATTTGGCTAAGAAAGAAATTTAAAATAATCAATATTCATGCTGACTTGAGGCACAAATTCACCTTTTTAAATAGTAAAAATATAAAAAATTCACTATTGCATGAAATGAGCTAACTAAAGATTGCAAGTAATATATCTCAGGAGAAAAAAAAAGAAACATCTCAGGGAGCAGAGAAAAAAACATCATCTCAATAGAATTGTAATTTTATTTTTCATTTTAATATGTTTGAACTTTTTAAAAATATCTAATATTAGATCTTTACTCCTATTATATAATCACATTTTAAAGAGTTTTTATGTATCTGTACACTTGTATTATGTGTTCATGTGTTTGTGTATGTCCTTTTTAAGTAAAGATGTCCACTGAATTTAGAGTGCATTGCCATTCCTTGATACATTTCTTCTCATTCTTAAATATAAAGTGCACTTTCCATACTTTCCACATATATCAATAGTGTGGTATTTCCTTCAAAGATTTTTGGAGATTTCTGACAAGGCTAGTAGAACTACTTGATAAAATACAACCTTACTCCCTTAGTGTTCTGAGGTGAAGAGAGAGTGTAGGTGGACAGCATCCTTTTTATTGTTGAGAAAATGTTATCATTAGGAGAAATAGAGAGTATAGGTTTATTTCAGGGACCGTTGAGGAAAATTTCTGAAAGATGCAGAGATTTTTTTGAGAATCAACTTTCATGTAGGCCTATAAACACAAGAACTCTGACTTTATGTTATGAATAAGATCAAAACAATTACTTAGAAAAAAGTGGTTAACCAAACTTTGAATAACTTTTATTCTCAATAACATGACTAATAATTTTGGTGCTTTTGAATCAATAACTAAGGGATTTTCACTCAGTATATTTAACTTAAGGGTATACATAAATTATTCTTAGAAGAAATCCTACTATCATATGCTGACTCTTATTAGAAAACACTTAAATAGGATATAACTGTATAAATTATCATCATTAAAATTACCTTGTTAAATTAAAATCATTCCAAAATCAGCAACTATCTTTTTCAATATTCTAATTAAAGTCTTTGGGTTTGTGGTTGAAAATCACTTCCTACTCCTGGGTTTTTGCCACTTGGTAAATGGAAAAATTAATCTGATGTTCATTAAATCTGCTTTATTAATGATATGCCGAGCTTGGGCATGTATCCTGCAGAGAAAATCAAAATAAAGTTATCAGGCAATCCCATTTTCACTATAGCCCTGTATTTAATATTTATAGACCTTTCCTCAAGATGTATGCTGTATACAAATTTTAAACGAAGCTACCCACCCATCCTGCATTCTCCATAGCTTGTAGCTTAGAGAATATACACTTGGAAAGAGGCTCTCTTATTGTGCCAAAATCCTTGAGAAAACTCCTAGCATGACCTGTGCAATAGTATTTTCCCAAGATTAAAATAAGTTTGTAATTCTCATGCTATGGAGAAGACAAACTCAGAGATTTATAAAAGAAAGAATATTCATCCTGAATAAGTCCAGGAAAAAAAATTGAAAGTAGACATATTAGTCAGTGTTTTCTTGTATAACTGAAACAAGAGATTATGTGTAAGAGAATATGATAATATTATTAGATTTTTCTACATGAAATGACTCATGAGACTGTGAGGATGGAAAATTTCAAACTCTGTAGGACAGGGTATAAGCTGAAAACTCAAATGAATGTTTTCAATTAATCCCATATCTACTGGCTGAAGTAGATATGGGATTTCTCCCTCTGACTGTGGAAATCATCTCTACTCTTTTTAAAGCCTTCAACTCATTGCATGAGTTTTCTCTCATTGTTGAAGACAATTTCCTACTTGATTGTAAATGTAATCATCCATGGATGCAAGTCAATTTAATTATCCTTTAAATCTAGAAATATCCTCATAGTAACAAACAGGTCAGTTGTTGTTTGACTAAACCATGAAACATCTTAACCAGGAAAAGTTGACATATGAACTTGATAATCACAGACCACAACTTGTCAGCTTGGCACCCAAGCACAACTCCTTAAATCAAAATCTTAAAATAAAAACAGTAAGTCATACATATGACCAACAATAATCAACTGTCCTTCATGGAACAGGAAATGCACTAACTTCCCCCAGGATACAGTGCAAGTCCTTGGGTAATATTCACTCTTTAATTTGAAATCTTCTAATTTAAATACTGTGACATGAAGTAAGTAAAAATGTCCTATGGTAAAGGACATTACCTTTACCATAACGCAAATGTTTGCTTTATGTATATTTACAAGCATATTACAAAAAAAAGAAGAAAAATTCATAATCATTACTGTCTTAATTTCTGTAACTAGTCACATGATCATAGTTCATATTTATAACTACCTTCTTTCTCTACCCATTCTATATTTCATTTACCCCCAGAAAGCACATCAGCAGGCTGTTGGTCTTTGCCTGGTGAAGTGACCCAAATATTCATTCCTGAAATTTCTAGAATTATTAATCATCCCTGGATAGGGCTTTGAAGTTTTCCACTGACTTTCATCAAAGTGAACAATAGTACTAAGAGAAATCTTAGGGGATGTCCTGTATTCCAGGCAAACTATTCTTAACTTCTATTGTGTAGTAGCAGTCCTATTTCCCCTTGGTAATCAGGATCTATCACCCCATCCAGTATGAACTCCCTTCTTTGCCAGTTGATTCAGAAGCATGAGGAGCCCAATGTGGCCAGGTGGCAGTGTTAACTTAAAGTTCAATGGAATCACTGTGGCTTCTGGTAAAAACATATGTATTCTACAAGTCAATTTAAAAAAAACCTCGTTTTAAAAATGGGCAAGAGACTTGAACAGACACTTTTCCAAAAAGGAAATATGGATGGTTATGTGAAATATGGATGACTGCATGAAAAAATGATAACATCACTATCAAAGAGAGAAATGCAAATCAAAATTACAATTAGATATTTCACTCCTACTATGCTGGCTGCTATTAAAAAAAAAAAACAAAAACTGGAAACTGCAAGTACTGGAGAGGATGTAGAGAAATAGGAACACTCATTAACTGCTGTTGGAGATGTAAAATAGTGCAGCTACTTCAGAGGACAGTTTGGCCATTTCTTAGGACTCTAAGTACAGAATTGCCGTTTGATCCAGAAATCCCACTTCTGGGTATGTATCCAGAAGAATTGAAACAAATGACCTGAACCTGAACATTGCATAACAATGTTCATAGTGACATTATTCACATTTGCCAAAAGATTGAAGCTACCCCGCTGTCCATCAACAGATGGATGGATAAACAAAAGGTGTTATATAAATATGATGGAATGCTATTTGCCTGTAAGAAGAAATGAATTTTGACATATGCAAAAATATCAATGAACCTTGAGGACCTTATGTTGAGTGAGATAAGGCATTCACAAAAGAACAAATATTGCATGATCTCACTAATATTAACCAACGATTGTCAGCAGACTCATGAAGGTAGAGTCTGGAAGATAGCTTGATAGAAGATAGGGAGAAATAGAGATTGGTGGGCTAATACTTAATCTGTGCAGAATTTATAATTTGATTGTAATGGTTTGGGAATAGAAGGAGGTGCACTGAAGTGAGTGTAATTATTTGCACTGAAGTGTGTGTCTAACCCTTTTTTAATGATAATTTAGTGATGGTTTATATATATTTATAATATATCTCTGTAATTCATTGCATTTTACCTTCAAGTGATATGATGCCACATGATATATACTATTACATATCCCAAAGTTTATTCTTCTATTTCTCTCCTACTATTTAGGCTATTGTGTTCTTATATTTTACATTCATTTATGTTATAATTCCAAGAGTGCATTTTTCTCATTTTTGGTAATTTGTTTTTAAGGAGTTTTACATAGTATTTTAATAATTTAAATATTTACTGGAGTAATTACCCTGTACATGTTATATATTTTTCTTCTGCTTGAAAGAACTCCTTTAGTTTTATTATAACATAGTAAGATAGAAATGGATTAATTCAGATGTTTTATGTTTTTTAGTAATTTAAAGTTGTTCCTGTGATATATCCTAAATTGCATTGTTTATCGCAATCATTCTATTTCCTTTGACTACTTTTAAATTTAGCACTTTATCATTGAATTTGAGCAAGTTGATTGTGGTATACCTGGATGGTGTCTTTTTCATCTCTCTTATGCTTCAGTTTCATTCACTTTTATGTATATGTACCCATATAGTTTTCATCAATCTTGGGGTAAATTAGTCATATTTATTGAAATATTTTTCTATTCACACAATTCTACTTCTGAAACTCCAACTATGTGTATAGCAATCTATGTGTATATTAAAACACACAGTGACTTGAGCCTTTGTATTTTAAATTATTTTTTAATATTTTCTTTGGGATTGCTATATGTCTAAATTCACTATTATTTTGTTCCTACAAGGATTTGACTTCCATTTATTTTCTTTTCTTTTCTTTTCTTTATTTATTTATTTATTTTTAAAGATTTAATTATTTTATTTATCCCCCCCTTGCTGCTTGTGCTGCTGTGTCCATTCGCTGCATGTCTTCTCTGTGTCTGCTTATCTTCCCCTTGCTGTGAGGTCTTGCCGCATCAGCCCATGGCGCTGAGCGAGCCAGCCTGCTCTCACAAGGAGGCGCCGGGAAGTGAACCTGGGGCCTCTCATGTGGTAAACAGGTGCTCTATCCATTGCGCCACACCCGCTTCCTGCCATGAGGTTGCTGCATGAGCCCACTGCACCGCTTAGGCTGGCTTGCCCTCACAAGGAAGCCTCGGGACGTGAACCCGGGTCTCCCATATGGTAAACGGGGCCTCTATCCACTGAGCCACACCCGCTTCCCTCCATTTATTTTATATAGCATGTATTTCATCTCAAACAATTTATTTTCATATCCTGAATTTTGACATGGGTGTTTTAAAAAATATCTTCTATATCTTCCTAAACTTTTTTGAACATATGTCATACAGCTATAACATCTGCTTTAAAGTCTTTGTAGATTTTTTCTAGCAATTTGTCAATTCTGATTTGGTGTTGATTGATTAATTATTCTCATTATTGTGGATTGTTTTTTTTTTCTGCTTATTTTATGGCAGGTAATTTGTCATTGGATTCTAAACATTGCTAATTTTACTTTTTTCGGTGCTGGACATTTTGGCATTCTGATAAATATCATTGTATTTTGTGATGGCGTATAGTAGGATTAATTAGACACAATTTAATCATTTATAATGTGTTAAGGAAGTCTGAAGCAGTGTTAAGTCCAGGTCTAATTATCCTCTACTATAGCCAAGACCTTCCTATTATCATAATATCTCATAGGTTTGAGTTTATCCCTTTGGGCTCAATTCATTTTGCCCTTCTTTCAGGGACCAAGTGCTTTGTAGTTAATGTTTAGTTCCTTGAAAATTATTATTTTGTCTGCTTGTTTAATTTTATTATGATTATAAGCCATAATAGACATTGTTGAAACATCACACATATTACATATTTCTTAGCACATCAATGCATAAAAGCTCACCTTCTTTTACATATCCTTACCAAGCGCTTGCACTTTTTTCTCCACCACAGCAGGGTAAAAGACCAGATATACCAAAGATCAATGTCTTTTTTTGACCAGAACCCTACCAATGACTGACAAGAATTAGTGTGTCTATAGCACATCAACCTTGCCACTCTAATGGGATAACTCTTAGTTAAATGTTCTATATTAGCTCCCAGAATTTTCTGGTAGATTCAACTCCTGTTACTCAAATTGTTAGTTTCCTTGACCCTCCTATGTTGTTATTGTTCTTCCATTTCCTGTATCATTCTTGAATAAGTTTCAAAATATTGAATTCCACTTGAATATGCTAAAAGAATTAGAATTAGAATTGTTTTTTCTTGGTATTACTTCAAGAAACAATTTAGAAATTTTAATTCTCTAGCCAGGTAGCAACTAAATTCTCATTGCTAGTGGAATGCTGAGATGGACATTTCATTCTGAAATGTGAAAATTATTTACAATTTCACTGTGTAATCACTGATACACTGATATACTGATATAACTACTGATATAGTTAAAATGAGTTACCCCTGAGGTATAGCTTTAAAATTGGGAGTTATGTAAAAATGATATCTTAAAGAATCCACAACTGCAAGCAAGATAGTTCCATCCATCTGCCCCATGGGATCTAAGCTCCCTTTCAATTGCAGACAGAAGGAGATCACCATGCCCAAATCCCCAAGATTGGAGAATGAACAATGGACTAAGAAAGACTTATTATTATTCAATTATAGATTGTTATTCTGGCATTGATATTAAAGAGCATCAATGTTATTCTTTTATCAATGATATAAAGGCAGTGACCACCAGAGTTTGTCAGGTGAGGGAGAAGGAAGAATAGGTGTAACATGGGGACATTTTTGGGACATTGTCCTGCATGACTTTGCAATTACAGATATAGGGCATTATACATTTTGTCATAACCTATAAAATTGTTTGGGACAGAGTGCAAACTATAATGTAAACTATAGTCCATTGTTATTAGCAATGCTTGAATATGTGTTCATTAATTGTAATAAAGGTACCACACTAATAAAATATGTTTTTAATGTGGAAAATTATGGAATAGGGAGGAAGTGGAGCATATGGGAATCCTGTATATTTTTATGTAATATTTATGTATTCTAAAGATACTCTAAAAATAAAAATAAAGTAAAATAAAAAGAATCATGGAATTGCTTGGTGTTGTTGAGTGCAGCTGTTTTTGGGAGAGCCTAAATGTAATCTCACATCAGTTGATTCTGAACTCTGGACATTGTTTGAAAGCCAGATGTTCTCTATGTCAGCATTTAAAGAACCCCAATTTCTTATGTCCCGAGGACAGAATGGGATGAAAATTAAGGACTTAGAATTGATTGCAGAAGTAGTTATGTTATAAAAATGTTGGCATCCTAGACCTAGCATCCCTCTTATACAAATATAATTGCAAAAAATAGGGAAGGCATGGAAAACTGAGACTCAGAATTAGTCTAGATTTAATGTGGGGAGACCAGTTTCCACCTTCTGCTCAGAAAGCTGCCTGTCCAGATTCGGTTGGAAGCAAAGTGTTACTTTGGGGACAATCTACTCTACCTGGAGTCTATGGAAATACTTCAAATTAAGTTTATATCACAGAAGATGACATTTCCCTTCTCATTATCACCTTCTACCTGCTCTCACTTTTTCTAGATCAGTAAATGTGATCAGGTATCAGCATGAAAATTCACATTTTTATACCACTATAGGAGTAAAAGGATTATTCTCCAGAATACGTTTTTGCATTGGATAATATCATGAAACAGAAGAACATTTCTGGAACTAGATAAGCTTAATACTGGATAAAGAGAAACAACAAATCTTTGGATATAGGAGATTTTATTTACATGGAGAAATGGGAATAATTCATGATTCTGGATATGACATCTCAGAAGGAATAGCTGCAGCCAAATTAACCTGTTGAAATCACTGTGTTTTCCAGAATGGGTAACAAAGGTTGAATGAGTCAGGAGTTCCTGACTGTTATAAAAGGCCATATTTTTCCTAGGGTATCAGGGAAATAAAAATATCTATAACTCAAAATGTGTAAACTTTTAAAAAATTTACATTCTATTCTAAGCTGATAGGTTAGAATACTGTTTTCTGTATTTTTCTACATTAAACAGATTCCTAAATAACTTATAAAATATAATAAAAATCCTTTGTGGATATTTGAAATATTACTCTAAAGTATCAGTAGAACAAGCAATGAGTAATCTATATTTTTGTAATTATAAACAATTTTTTAGAGATTGGAGTTAGTAAAAGTAATTGTTAAGATATGAGAAGTGTTTCAGTTATATGTAGAAAGCAGAAATACAATTTTTAAATTTAGCTTTTTCTTTCTCTATTCTTACATATACAGATATGCAACATCTATTAGTCTGTTTGTTAAGGAACTTTATAAAAAACACTTAGTATTCATTCATTTATTTATTCATTCATTCATTCAACTAACATATTCCAATATCTTTTTGTTGACAGATACTTTAATAAAAATAACATTTAGAGTAAATAATAAAACAAGCAAGAATTGCGGTCACAGTGAGGTATGTGTCACGTTCAATTAAGTGAGACATACTTATCCAGCATTAGAGGTTCAAATTTGAGCATTGTGGCCATCTTTAGTGCCTTCATGGGATTTTGTGTCTTCTGGGAAGCCAAACTGAGCAGTCAGTTGCAACAGGGTGATACATGTTCAACTATCCAAAAGAAAAATAAATGGGATACACCATGTGTTGGTAGCCAGTAACAAGGAAAGATAATTTGGAATGAGGATGGGAATAATTTGCAAACCAAATAAAGATCAATATAATTTATCTTGATTTCCATTAGCAAAGATTGTTACATTTTTTTGAACTTTGTCCTATCAGGTCAAACAGACATGCCATATATGAAGAAATTATCTTTAAGACTTACATATTTTATTAATCTTCTATACAAAAGTATTCTTTTGAAATTAAATATTCCTTATATAAGACATTTGTTTACTCTGAAATATTTAATTCATAGTAACTTAGTGTGAATTTTCCTTCTTGTTCAACTTCATATTTTCCTTGTATTGATTTTATCACTTACATCTAATTAAGATAATTAAGATGATTAAAATTTAATTAATAACCACTCATTCAAATAGTGATAAGGAAATGCACCCTTGGACATAATGAAATTCCCAGACAATTGCTATTTTGTGCCTTTAATAAAAACTATTTTTATAAAATTATATCAAATGTTCTGTAACTAATATAATTTCCAGCCATCCTGGTTTATTATATCAATCTTATTATCCCTCTTACATATTCCTCTTTGCATGATTAGCTGAGGTTTGTAAGTGCTGATGGAATCCATCTCTAAAGGTAGATATACACTTTTCTTTTATTGCATAGATGTAGGAGCATTAATACTGTAGATTGTAAATGACATGGAGCCTTATGAGATTAGCTTACAAATTAAATATATAATTAAATTAATAGGATAATTTCATATATAATATTTCAAAGATGATGCCAAATTGTTTAATAATTCATTGTAAAGATGTCATATATAAAAACAAAAATATGTATTAATATTTTTTAAGAAAACAGGAGAAAAAAATAAAAATGTGTGAAGTCTGCCAGTTCTGCCAGAGAGATAGCTGCACAGACCAGCTTTAGCACTGGGGCGCTGTCAAAGAAGAAGTGATTGATTACGTTTGGCCCAAAAAAGCGTAGAGGGGCAGTTAAAATGGATGAAGGTAAAATTGACACCAATGCACCCACATAAGATCCCAGCAGCAACATTATACAAGTATGCTTCTTCATGATGATGGCATACCTCAGTGGGTTGCAAGTGGCAAGTGGCAAGTTGCAAGTGGCAAGTGGCAAGTGGCAAGTGGCAAGTGGCAAGTGGCAAGTGGCAACATGCAAGGACATGACCGCGAGAATGAAGAATTCTGTGGAACCCAGGAGGAAATAGAAAAAAGACTGCGTGAGGCACCCCTCAAAGGATATTGTTTTCGTAAGTGAAAAATTGTTGACGAATATCTTAGGTACCACTGTGGACATGACGGTGACCTAAAGGAAGGAAAGGTTCGCTACAAAGAAATACATGGGTGAGTGTAGACGGTAGTCACAACACAGGAGAAGGATGATGACGGTGTTGCTGATCAGAGAGGTCATGTACATGAGCAGAAACACAAAGAAGAGGAGAAACTCTACTTCTTTCTCAATCTGAAACCCTAGAAGGATGAACTCGGTGACTCTGGTTTTTTTTCTGTGATCCATATTGTTCCAGTTAAACTTGGTGCAACAGAAAATGTAGTTTATGGTGGCCCTTCCTTCTAACCCTGGGAATACCATACCAATGTCAACTGACGAATTTTTATTTTCAAGGAGGGATATTAATGCATACAAATGATCATTTCTCCAGTGTGTAAACAGCTCCTGTGACAAACTGAAATATGTGTAAGCTCAAGTGAAAGATTCACTCGTAATTGCAGGATAAGTGTCACAATAACATTGTGACAACAAAATTTGGATAAACTTGTGGCCTCTCCTAAGTTTAGGGAATCTAACATTGCATTCAGCTATTCCCAATTGATGTAAAACACACTCATATTGGATAGACATGTTACAGTGGCTTTAATTCTTTAATCTATTCAGATGTAAAGGTATTTATCTAGTAGACAGAGTTGCACTATATATAATTATATATTAATATATAAAAAATCATGTATTTAAGGTGGTTTGTTTTGATTCAGAAGACAAACTATTTATGAAATAACTGAACATGTTAATGTAATAGGCATTTTCCTTAAAGCTCATGACACTTGATACACTGATTTCAACCTCCATATTGTCATATCAGCAGCTAAAAAATGTGAAATCAGCCTAATATCTCCCTAAAAAGTCATGCTTCAGGGGGAAAGGGTGAAACATATCTTTGTTCTTACCCTACTGAAAATATTTCTCTTTGAATTCAGCAAGACAGTGCAAATACTCAGCAAGGAGGATGAAAAAAAGAACTTCTGCATTTTGACTAATCCTGTGTAAAACAAGAAGGTCCAACTATAATTCATTCCATGTGAGAATGCAAGGGCCAGAAATATAAGAGAAACAGGAAACATATTGCAGAGAAGGAGATTTTTACATGCTCATTTAGCTAATGTTTTAGAGTATGTGTATTGCAACATAAAACTGAAGGCAAAAATTCAATTTGAGAGCAGGAATTGATTTAAAAGGGCAAATTATAAGACAATAAATTGTGATATTGACAAAAGCTGGGAAAGCTAAATATAGATGATAATTTTTATTACTACTTTTTCATAGATGTTCCATGAGGTAGTTAAATACTAGCAAAATATTAGTTGACATTAGTTAAGTATTAGAAATTTTAGTTGATCATTTTGTACATCATCAAAGATAATTGTATAAATAAGACCTTAAGTATTTGGATTTAGTGTTTGCTGTTCTTTCTAACTCAAAATATTATTTTTTTATTTCAATTATAGTTGTTATCATATATTTACTGCCTAATGATAAAAGTTAGCAGCAACACACATGAATTTATGATATGCATGATATACATTTAATGATCCAGGGAAGAGAAATAAGTTTGGATCATAGTATGAGTTTGCATTGTGATTGCTTCAATAACCTTTCAGAATCCTCTCACAAAGGCTCATTATTTTAATGAATCAGAACTAAATGTTCAATATGATAAAAAGTTGTGAAGGAATATAATCAGGTTGTTTTCTTGTAATCATGCTGAATGAAAGGAAATATTTTTGAATTTGGTAGAGAAGGTAAAGGTAATTTTGGACTAAAGGATATTACTGGAAAGAGATTTTCCTTTGATCTAATAAATGGGTGGTTTTAATGTAAGCAATTGTGGGTATCTTTTGGGTAATAGCAGTGTGCTTGTCACTTAAAGGAAAGGCAGGGTCTAAATGCGCCAGTTCACAGAGTAAAGTCCTCTCTAATTGTTTGCATTGGCCTGGAATTAACTGAAAGGAAGAGGATATTGAACAAGAGGAAATCACTATGATGGGAGGATAAGAAGAAAAGAAATGGGATCACAGCCTTTGGTGGTAAAGAAAGAATATTGTTTGCTCTATATTTACATAAAGAAGTGTACTTCAGGATATTTATGGATGATCAAGCACATGGATTCAGAGTCTTGTTTATAGCTGCATGGTTTGGGTTGTGTCAATGGTTTGAGTGGTGTCTATGGTTGGAATATCATCTATAGATTTCTTCCTTTTTCTGAAAGGCTCAGAATGTTTGGAAACAAAAGAATGTAGGATGCAGCCTTGTCTATAGAACAGTTTATAAGGGCTTTGCCTGGAAAGGAGCTAACTGGTTCACTTGTCTTGTAGAAAAGACACCCAAAACTGTGAAGTTGCTGTCATCATATCTGTAAATTATTGGAAGTTGGGAAGAGGGTGAAGTTTGAATCCATCATTCTTACTTCCCTGGAGGTTTCTGGTGAACAAATGTTCCCCTGGGAATAAATTATAAAAGCAACTGTAATTGAAGGAAACGTAAGTATTTCTTAAATTGGAAAAGTGAAGAGAACTAGTAAACACAACTTCCTTAAATATTATACTGAACCAAAAAAAAAAACACAAACACACAACTTCTGCAAATGTGTTTGGGTGAACATTCAAAACTTTTCAGACTGTATAGTGTTATTTATAGTCATTGAACTAGGAGCAGGATGCCATAGTCATTGCCATGTCATCTTTATCACCATCTTTGACATTTACATTTATTGAACACTTATTATATATGAGATATTCTTCTAATAATTGTAAAATATCATTTTAACCTAACTAAAACCATATGAGATAAGTGGTACTTTTACTGACTTATGGAGACTATTTTTTAAATAAAATTCCAAGAGAAATTTAAAAATATATATCTGTACAATAAATAGCACTATATATAAAAGGTAATTACTAACATTTATTGAAAGTTTGGTAAATAGTTTGATTCCCTGAAAATTGATTCCCTGCCATCAGAGGCTTATAATTCAATCAAATTAAAAAGGACACATGTAAAAACTAACAATTAAGGAAATGAAAATCAAAACTACAATGAGATATCATTTCACACCTATTAGACTTGCCACCATTAAAATGTCAGAAAACTGTATATGTTGGAGAGGATGTGGAGAGATAGGGGCACTTATTCACTCTTGTTGGGAATATAGAATGGTACAGCCACTGTAGAGGATTGTTGGGTAGTTCCTAATGAAGTTGAATATAGACTTGTCATGTGACCCAGCAATCCATTACCAGCTGTATACCCAGAAGAACTGGGAGCAGAGACATGAACAGACATCTGCACACTGATGTTCATAGAGACATTATTCATGATTGTCAAAAATTGGGAACAATCCAGATGTCCATCAACTGATGAATGAACAAACTGACTGTGGTGTATACACATGATGGAATATTATGCAACAGTAAGAAGAAATGAAGTCATGAAGCATATGAAAACATGGATGAACATGGAGGACATTATGTTGAATGAAGCAAGCCAGACACAAAAGGACAGATAGTATATGATTGCACCATTTTGAGCTAAACATACTGTGTAAACCCATAGAGTTAATAATTAGAATATAGGTCACCAGAAAATAGAAGTTGGGTGGAGAATGGAAACTGAAAGATAATCTGAGCAGAATTAGCAAAAATGTTGTTTGTAAATCTTTGGGAATGAATAGAAATGTCTAAATCATATCATGGTGTTTGTAACTAGCAGTGCTATTGTATGTGTATGACCATGGTTGAAATGGAAAGTCTAAGGTCATTAGAAAGAAAGCTAAAAACTGTAACATGGGTCTGTATAAAAGAGTAAAGCCTCATGTAAAACACAATTAAGGGTGATATTGCATATAATATAAGACTGTTTTAACAAAATATAAATACAAATATACTAGAGAGAAAGAAAAAGAATAGCAGCTATGTACTCCAGGTGAGGCATACAGAGATTGAGAGGTGGTGATTTTTGTTTCTTTTTTGTTTATTTATTATTATTGGAATGAAAAATGTGTTTTGGGAGTAATTGGGGTGATGTATGCACAAACATGTGATTACACAAATTCCATTGATTGTCCTCTTTGGATGGATGGATTCTTTATTAATATGTATACACAAAATTAAAAAATGCTTAAGAAAACAAAAATATGAATGTACAAAATAAATTGGAGAGATGGAAATTAAATAGCAGCTATATATGGCAAGGGAAGTGTAGAGAGATTGAGAGGTGAATATTAATAGGTGCAGTTTTTTGTCTGTTGTTTTGTTTATTATTACTATTAATCTTGGAGTAATGAATATAATCTAATAATAATTGAATTGATGATATATGATTATATCAAATACCATCGATTGTACACTTTGGATAGATTGTATGCTTTATTAATATATATCAATTAAAACTGATTTAAAAAGGGAAAATTAAAACTAGTAAAGAAAAATATCTTTCTATATATAGAAATGTTTTGAAGCATGGCAATAGCAACTGATATAATCCAAGTCTTTTTATTTATGGTCTTTTTTTTTGGAATATATATTTTATTTTTTTAAATGATACTTAGATTACACAAATGTCACATAAAATATGTAGGGGATTCCCATATGCACTGCTCCCCACACCTCCCACAATTTTCCACATTAACAACACCATCCCAGAATCTTCAAGATTGGGGAATGAACAATGTATTAAAGTGGAATTACTGGTATTCTACTATAGACTTATTGCTTCTAGCAATGTAAGAAATTATATCATTGATGTGGAAGCAGTGGCCACTGGAGGTTGTGAGGGCAGGGAGAGTAAAAAATGTGGAATACGGCATCAAATGTGGGACTTGAGAATTGTCCTGAAAGATAATGCAATAACAAATGCAGGTCATTATGTAACTAGTATTTATTCATGAATTATTCTGAAATGAAATCAGCAGTAATACTTTATATATAGGACAAAATTTTTGTGTTTTTAATTTAATTTTTAAGTATAATTATAAGCATTTTTAATGTTCTCCAAGTAATTAATGGGCTTAGATCCCATCTGGCTGATGGATAGAACTATCTTGCTTGCAGTTGCAGGCACTCTTTGTTCCTTGGGATGGACCTTGTCCATCAACATCTCTTTGAAGTTGTCCTGGGTGAGTCCAATGAACTGGTGAGTAGGTGTTGCAACTCTGCTGAAATTCAGTACTCAACTGGCAATGGATGAACCAAAGATTTAAGTATCTGGGACTCAAAATTTATCAAGTTTAGTGCTAATGATTTGTTCAAATAAAAGGGACAAGAGCCATGTGTAGAGAACCTATAAATGAGCCTAACTCTTTTACACTTGAGAGCATAAATTCCAAAGTAAGGCCCACTGACAGGGTGCCAATTTCCTGAGCTGTCTGCCCTGATTTTAGTTTCTAGATTTCTCTAGAGCTACGCTATTTGAGGCACTGTTTACTGTGGCTGTTAATGAGATATTCCTGATACTTGCATAAGTATAAACTTTGAAGTAACCTCCCAACTCACTTTGAAATCTCTTAGCCATAAAAATTCATTTGTATTTACCATTTCTCCTTTTGGTCAAGGTCTTTTTCCAGATGCATTGTTTGTTGGCACTTGGTAATAATCCCTCTATGCCCTGAAGTCTCATCTTGGGGAGTCATGACCCATGCAACATTTGAGCAATGCTCTTAAGCAGTATATAATATTAGCCTACATTTCAAATTCACAAGAAAACGTCCATAAGTATGACCACCAATGTCAATGGCCTGGCCTAATGGTCTGTCTTTGTTCACAACACATTGCCCTTGCACCTGGGGGACTTTTGCTGTCCTATTAGAGAATGTTGATATTCAATATGTAAATATATAATTTTAACATGTAAAATAAGGTGGGCACCAAGGTTATAGGAGATTTGTATGAGTAAGCTATTGAAGATGAGTTGGTATGAAATCACTTGTGAATATTGAAGATTTAGGATATTAAATTTAAGCTCCATGATAATGACAAAAACACACACATATATATATATGAAACTACATGCAGAAGTAAATGAGAAGAGACACAATATGGTACAAAAACAAACGTCAAACAACTATATGATTAAACACTAATGGAAGAAATAAAGTACAAAAATGGTTTAAGATGAACACAAAACAAATAGCAAAATATCAGAAGAATCCTGTGTTATGTATAGCCACTATAAATATAAGTGGATTAAATTCTCAAATAAAAAGATAGAGATTGGCATAATGGATGAAAAATAATGAAATATCTGCTGTTTACAAGAGACTTACATTAAACTGAAAACCACAAGTTGATTGGAAGTAAAAGGATGGAAAAGAAAATATCAAGGGAATAGTAATCAAAAGAGAGCTTGAAGTAGCTGTAATAATATTATATAAAATAAACTATAAGTCAAAAACTATTAAAAGGGAAAAAGAAGGTCACTATATAGTGATAAAGGGGTCAATTCAACAAGAAGATGTAACGATTATAAATATATATGCACCTATCCAGATAAACCATGAAAAAAGCTTGAAGAACATGTTGACAGATTTTAAAGAAGGAACAGACAGCTCTATATTAATATTAGGACACTTGAATATATCACATTCAATAATGGATAGAACATCTACAAAGAAGTTCAATAAGGAATTAGAAGACTTAAATGATACCATAAACCAACTATACCTAAGAGAAATATATAGAGCTTCCCCCACAAAAGCAGCAGAATACATATTCTTCTCTAGTGCACCTGGGCTTTTCTCCAGGTTAGACCAAATGCTAGGTATAAAAATGTTTCAAATAAATTCAAAATTACTGAAATCAAATAATGCATCACCTCCAAACACAATGAAATGCAACTAAAAATCAATAACAAAAGGATAAGTGGTAAATTTTCAAATATCTGGAAATTAAACAACAGAGGCAATGAGTCAAATGAGAAATAAGAGAAATTATGAATTATCTTGAGGCAAATGTCAATGGAAACACAACATACCAAAATCATGTCTGTAATTTTTCTTATACCTGCAATTACTGTAATAAAAATCAAATTTAAGGAGGGAATTCCAATAAGGAGAAATTGGAAGGAAAACAGGGTGCATGGGTCCCAAAGAATACTGAAACCCAGCATGGTAGACTCCATTAAAACTAAAGGTCTGTGAATAATATATAGGTCAGTATTTTTACCAATGGGACTAATGGAGCAGCAGGCACATCCTTTACAAGCACTTTTGCAGTGGTCATGTTCTCCCCAAACATTGGTTCATACTTTTATCCAATCAATGCATGGAAATTCCAACCAGGCTCTACACAAACCCTGGGGCAAAGGCCTCACTCTCTGGGATTGTGGCCAAGCTCTCCACAAAACTCAGGGCATAGGCCTTACCCTATCTTAGCACTGGTGTGGTGTTCAGGCTCTCCACAAACATTGAGGCATAGTGTTCACACTGTCCAAGGACTTGATTAGTGGTCAAGCTGTCTGAAACCTGGGGAAAAGGCTGTCTATATCTTAGTACTGAGGAAGAAGCACTCTTCCTGAACAATAGTGTGCTATGCACACCCCTTCCAAGAACAGGGGTGGCTCCACATTTTCCAAACACACAGTGGGCCTTCACTTTTTTTTTGCCCCATTCCATCCCACTCCCACATTTCCCATATTAACAACATCCTTCATTTATGTGGTACATTTGTTATAATTGATGAACACATATTGAAGCATTGCTGCTAACCATGGATTATTGTTTCCATTATATTTTATCCTCTGCCCCACACAATTTTGTTAGTTATGGCAATATATATAATGGCCTGTATCTGTCATGTCAACAGCATGGAGGATAATTCCAATGTCCAGAAAATGCCCCCATATTATGCCTATTTTTCCCTCTTCCTTCCCTAAGGACCTACGGTCACCACTGACTCCATATCAATGATAAAAGTTTTCCCCTTGCTAAAATAACATAGTCTACTTTAGTCTATTGTTCATTCTCCAATCTTGAGGATTTTTGGATGGTGATGCCCACTCTTCTAATTTAGATGGGGCTAAGATCCCATGGGGCACATGGACAAAACTGTCTTGCTTGCAGTTGCAGACACTCTATTCTTGGGGTAGCCATTGTCCAACACATATACCTTTTTGAAGTAACCTAATTCTGGGCATGCCATTCCTTCTAGATCAGATATTATTTACATTTTATAAAATTTAATAAGAGAAACAAATTCAATAATAGAATAACATTCAAGAGGAAAAATGACTCAGCAGAGAGAAATGGTGCTAGGAACAATATTTCCAAATGAAGCAGAAAGAAAGTTAGAGTGGGTACAGAAAGAAAGGAAGAAATATAAACCATTTGTTGTAGTGGTAATGATCATTACTTCTTGAGTCTCAGAAGATGCTTCTAATTTGGACTGAAATCTTGAGAAAGAACAAAATTCATGTTGCTACCAAGTATTCAATAATGTATTAAGTACACACACATATGTTCATACAAGCCTGATCTTTTCCTTAGTTACAGGGGAAAAAATATTGGATGCATAATTTATTTAAATTAAGCAATTAACTCATCTCAAAGACTAAAAATGTGTTTAAAGACCCAGATTCAAGTTTAAACCTTTTAAAAAATGCCTCCATTTGTACATGTGAAATTGTGTTGATCCAAAATGAAGAAACTTCTTTCTTACCATGATCTTACTAGACTGCTGAGAGGACTGTGGTATAATTACATGAGCAGAAACTCTTCCATAAATAATCCTTAGAGAAATTGACTTCTTTCCACTGTGATTTCCGCTCAGGTACTACCATGGCCATCTGTATACTTCCCTATGGTTTCTAACCATAGAATTCTTTGAAAATTTTAAAGTACTCTACATACATATATTGTCAACAACCTGTGAAGAGTTATTTTTGGAATGGGGCAAAAAATTGTTCAAATAAAATTGAATGCAAATCAATCAGGTTTTTTTTTTTTTTGCCAATTTAATTCCAAGATTTAACCAAAATCATTTTTTTTAACAAAGGTTTTTAACAGACACTCTATTTCAATAAATTAAACCAATTTATGAAAAGTTTCCTATATGAGACTGGATCCATAATAAACTATGAGAATTGCTAGAAAATAGAAAGTTTTGGCTCTAGGGGAGTTTTCATTTAGAGGTAGCTAAACATTGACCACAGGATGAAAATGGAGCAAGGTAGAGGCCTAGAAGTCTTCTTTGAGAAACCAAATTCCTATCAGGGTTGCCATTAATTTACATTTACCCATAGTTACTTGTTCACAAATTACTTACCTGATTCTGTTTAAAAATCATTTTATGGATATATCATTAATTTTAAATAATAACTGGGAAAAACACACTAGATTTTCTGCATATAATGTTGCTTCTAGATTAACTTTATTGCTATTACAATGTTATGCAGTATTCTTTCATTACATTTAGTATATCATGAAAAAAACTCATTAGATTCACCGAAAAATAATTTTCCTTAACTAAGGAAGTTAAAGTGCAGTTTTATGGTAAATAAAATGAGTCCCAGATATTTACAAATTTGAGGCTGAGTTACAATTACATTCATACAGGTCTCTGATTTCACACTCAGGGCTGTCTCCTCTACAAACCATCGTGTTAGGATATTTAGCTTTTCTTTTTTCAGACCATTAGCAGTTTGGGATATCTCACTCTGATAGGGTTCAATACTCACAATGAAATGGAGCACCTTTGAATAATATTATCTGAGTACTTCTGGTATAACTTGGTTAGCCTGCCTTCATAAACTCAGCATTTTTGCCTTTCGCCATTCTTTAATAACTTTGATGTCTCTTTTGTATCCAAATACAGGGAAAACTAAAATTCCACCTTATCATTGTGAGGTAATGTTATCTTAGTTATATATGTTCCTGGAACTGTAATTGTAATTTCAACTAACATCAAAGTGATTCATCTTTTCTTTTTTAATTCAGAGCAACTTTATTAGTAAAAGCCCCAACCTGGGAAACACCCAAATGTCCACCAACAAGCGAATGGATAAACAATTTCTGGCATGCCCATATAATAAAATACTATTCTTTAATAAAAAGGAATATATGATACAAAAAATGGTTGAATCTCAAAATAATTATATTGAATGAAAGTAGTCATGGAATATACCATAATTATACTTAAATTGCATTCTTTTAAAATACAAAATAATCTTTAGAGACAGAAAGGAAATCAATAATTGCTCCAGGCTGAAAGAAGAGGTAGAGAAGTGGAAGAAGGGGGGGCTTATAAAGGAACAAAAGGCAACTCTTGTGACGTATGTTCATTATCTTGATTTTGGTGGTTTCAATTATCAACTATCCCTAAGTAAAACTGTTTAAACAAACAAACAAACAAAAAAACAACAGAAGGAAAAAGGATGACAAAACAGGGGATATGCCATATAAAAATATGATTCTTTGCCACTGTTCTTCAAAATAGATATGAATAGCTGGAATCAACTTTTGTTCTCAATTCAGAAAAGTCTTGCTGAGGTTTCTAGATTCCTGTGAAGAGGCTTTGGGTATAGACTTTCCCTTCCAATCCAGATTCTGCCAGTGTTCAAAGTTTGGCCTCTGTAGGCAGTTTTAAAGTTTATTGTATTGTAGTTTTGATTACATAATACAATTGCATGAATCAAAATCCAAACTATATAAAGAATATACATTAAAAAAAAATACTTCCATCTGTATACCCATCTACATTATTTCCCTCAATAGGTAACTGTTATTAGTTTCTTATGTATCCTGCCAGTGTTTCTTTAACAGACATCTGGGAGATTGTTTAATAAAGAAATAAGAAGAAAAGTTATTTTCCCTCTTACACAAAATGCATCATACTAAACACAGTGTCCTGCATCTTACTCTTTTTCACTTACCTCTATCTTAGAAACATTTTCATATGAGGACAACTTTTTTTAAAATGTGCAGAAAAACTCATAAGACAGACATATTATTTTTTAAGCCATCTCCTGTAGACAGATTGTTGCATTGTTTTCAATCTTTCATTACAAACCACACTGCAATTAATTATATTGCACATACATTTCATAAATGTACTTACAGAATAAACTTCCAGAGTGGGATTGAAGTTTGAAGAATAAACACATTTGTCTTGTTGAGATTACCAAATTACCTTCCACGGAAGTTGAACCATTTTTCACTCCCAAAAAAATATACAAGAAAAGGTTTGTTTCCTCACAGCCTCACTATCTATTGTCTAACATCTGCTTATCTGTAGGTAAAAAATGGCTTAAAAAGTATGCATAATTGACATATTTCTTTTTAGGAATGAAGTTGTGCATCTTTTCAATTGCCATTTGTATTTCTTAGTCTATGTAATATTTAATCACATCCTTTGCTAATTTTCTTTTAGAATGTTGGCCTTTTTCCTATTTCTACTTGCTCTTTCTACATTAGGAAAATTCACTCTTTGTTTAAATGGCATAATTTGCAACTTTTTTTTCCATTTGTCATTTATCTTAAAAAATATTTTTATAAGAACAGTCATTGGATTACAGAAAATCATGCAAAGTACAGAGTCCCATATAACTTGCCCCCACAAATTTTCTCTACTATTAAAATTTTACATCATTAGTGTGTTACTTCTATTACAATTGACAAAATAATATTATTACTATAACTCTAGTCCATAGTTTATATTGGGGTTTACCCTTGGTATGGTATAGTTCTATTTCTTTTTTAATTTTTATTCTAGTCACACATATATAACCTAAAATTTTCCATTTTAACAATTGTCCAGAATACAATTCACTGTTATTAAATTGCATTCACAATGCTATACTGCTGTTTATCTTTTGAAATTTTTATAGTGTTTTTCTCAATTGGATCACTCTTTTATTAGATATTACTTAGCTTTAGCTGTATGTCTTGGCTTTCTCTGGTATGGTAAATCCCAAACTTCTGCTGCATCTCCATACTTCATTTTGCCAACAAGGTAATGATGTCCCTCAGTTGATTCTTTTTCACTGTCCAGAGGGCCAGGAGTACATTTTCTGTGATATTAAGGACATATCCTTCAAAATAGAGCATATCCATCACATGGACACCCAGAAGGATTCCCTGGGCTGTGGAGAGCTCAGGTTTCAATGCCCTTGTCTTCCTGAAGACCATTTATCAAAACTGCACAGACACTTGATTGGTCCTAGTAAGATCACATGGCTAAAGTCAGATAATCAAAATATCTGGGTGACTGCAGAGTTAAATAGAATTAATCACAATTCATTGAAAGATATAAATATAAAACTCAGGACTTACCTTGACTGGGTTACTACATGTGAACCAAATCATTTTGCCTGGTATCTGAAAAAGGTCCCAATGAATAGAGAAAGTATAGACAGAAGATGATCAAATATTCAAGACACCAAATACGTGTTCTTGGATTTTTATCTAGTAAGGAGTTTGAAATTTTTATGAGAGGCAATGCCTCTTCATGTAGAAATTATAATTAATTGGGAAAGATAACTAAATACATAAATTTTAAAGTAAAATAAAAATTTTAAAGGAAAATGATATAAAGTTTGATATAGGTTATTTGACTTGTTTATCTCTTACATTTCTAAAATGGTGAAATTCATATTATAGTTATATATCAATTTCATTGGGGAAAGAGGTCTTCCTTTCTAACCGGATGGTAATAAGGACTTCATGTAGTAATAGATGCTTGAATTGACATAAAAAGGAATCGCAAAGTTTAAAGTACAAAATGTATGGAAAAGTGTGAATCATAAATATAACTAAAATCAATAATAAAAACAATGATTTTAATGATAGTTGACACTAGGTTACAGCTAAAGATTAAAATCTTAGAATTTATTCATCGATTACATTTCATTGTGTGTAAATGTGTATGAGAGAGAGTGTGTGAGTGTGTGTGTGCATTTATGTGTGCTTCCTATGGGAAAACAGAATGGAACTGTTTCTTCTCTATAAATCTGGTATATATCAACTCAACCAACAATGTACACAAATATAGGTCTTTATTATACTATACAATTAGTTTGTCCTCACTTACAAACAGTACCACTACGATATCAGTTAATGAGCACTATCAAAGCCAAGATTAATTTACATTTTTGAATATTTATTCATGAATATTAAGAGCAAGATGCACATGAATCTAGTTTGACTATATGATTATGATGTCATAATATGAAGACTTAGCATAGACATACTGCCATTTATTGCATCAATTCCTGGACTCATTGTCTAAAAGACTGAGAATCCCAAGGTCTGGAATGATTCTCAAAGATTCCCTATCTTGCATTTCATCAACTTGATGAAGTCCTGACCATTAGCTAAGATTTCCTTCAGTGCATCTTTCATGGTTTCATTCTGTTAACTGAAGATGAAGGGATTCAAGGGAGATGTGTTGACACTTGAGGGGATAAAGAGGATCTTTTTGAGATGGAGGCTGCTGTTCTGTAAGTGACAGACATACACAAAGATGGAGATCTCATAGCTCATGGAGACCACTGTGAAGTGAGAGGCACAGGTGGCAAAGGCTTTGCATTGTGCTTTGCCTGAGGGTATCTTCAGAATAGTGGTGATGATGTAAGCATAGGAGACAACAGAGAGTGAGAAGGTGCTGATGAGCAGGACAAGGGAACTGAGGAAATCTAATAGCTCAATGGAATGTATGTCAGCATAGTACAAGTGCAGGAGGGGGGCACTGTCACTTAAAAAGTGATCAGTTTCATCTGGACCACAAAGCGGCAGCACTGCCTTAAAGATGGTGGTTGGGAGAATAAGAAAAAAGCTGCCTACCAAGGAGTGTATAACAAAACAGACACAAAATGAAGTGGCAATAATCATACTGCCACATAAGATCATAAGACATGAAAACAAAAAGAGTAAACTTAGAGCATCCAGAAAGGAAGTAGAAATTGAACTAGGCAAGGCATTCACTAAGTCAGGTACTCTTGTTTCCTAACAGAAAGCCTTCCAGCAATTTGGGAAAAATACATGTCGTGGTTAATATTTCACTGAAAGCGAGATTGCTAAGGAAGAAATACATGGGTGAGTGAAGCCTATTTTCCAAAAGAATCAGGTTAATTATGAGACTGTTTCAAAGGACAGTCACCAAATAAGCCAATAAAAAAAATGAAGAACAGGATGCCTCCAATGCCCCAAAAAATCTCTGTCACAATGGTCCAATTGCATCTCCATGTAGAGTGGGAAACTCTTTTCTTAACAGAGTCAAGGAAGATAACAAGAGTGAAATGCAACATTCATTAAAATAGAATCCTGTAAGACAAAAGGAGTTAGGTAAATTTATTTGTTTTTCCATTTCCATGAAAAAATTAATTACATGAATGGAAAATACAGCTGATTTTAAATTTATTTTAACTTCCAGGAAAAAAAAATGAAAATCAATGTCCCTAATAATTAAGCCATTTAAAAACTGAGTTTCATAACAGTTTTTTTCTAACCCCTACATCTGTGTTTCATAACCCAGATGATAACAAGGCAGTAATTGCCATATTCTTACATCTTATTGACAGATTTTTTCCTTAAGATTATTTGAAGAAAACTGCTATTAAATGATGTAAGCAATAAACATTTCTTTTCAATAATTAATAATTTAAATTTAATTGATATTAATTCAGCCACCTGCTTTACATCACATATTGAAGATATTATACAGTTATCATATCACTAGGCCAAATTTTTAGAACAAATGAACCACTTTTTTTATGATTTTAAAATGCCTCCATAAATATGTGTGGCTGTATTAGCCAGGAATATTTGAGAAAACACCTCTCTTCATAGAATGATATATATTATGATATGTAATTAAATTGATAGTTTCAGTTGACAGAGAAAATTCCAAATTTGAAAATAACAATAAAAATGTTACATATTAAATGAAAACAAACACAAATAATATGCCATTTTGATAGGAAAGAAATATCTAAAAGGAGATCCACAGCCAAAGACAACTTGAGGAGACCAATAAGCAAATTTCTAAAATAATAAGTTAAAATAAAAGGAAAGAACAGATATAATTATTTTAGAAAATAATGAAGCACCCAATGAAATCTAACACATCAGTTATATCAAAACACAAATATTGATTAAACTCACCTAGTCTATCAGACAAAAAATAAAAAACAAAGCAAAAACAAAAGTTTATTCACTTTGTAAGATATGAACATAAATACAATGGAAGAAAAATTTATTCTTTTAAAATTAGTATGAATATGTTTGATAATTTAAAAATAAATAAACATAAAAGCATCACAAAAAATTAGAAACAAATTGCAATACAAACAATAAAGAAATTCAACAACAAAAGAAAAGAAATATAAGTTGAGGTTGTATATTAATAAATTTCCATGGCAGATGCAAATATCCATGAATATATGACAGAAATAAGATTACATAATTGTTGTCAAAGTATATGTAAGAAATACATGGAGTAGTAGAGAATATTGGCATAATAAAATAATTTGACTCTCTTCATGATTTCTGAGCAATAGATGAGTAAATGAGTTATTCTAAGGGTGATGTAATATTGGTGATGAAGTCAAGCATTTATAATTAAATTATGAAAATGCATTCAATCTCATGTGTGAGTGATCATTAATTGAATCAATAAAGATAGAGAAATACAGATTTTCTTCACTGATTTGAAATCAATATTAAAATAATTAAATTTATCAAAAAATGTGAATATATATAGTAATTACAAGTAAGTACTGGCATGATTTTTATTTTTTGAAGTTAGCCAAAATAAATGCAATCTTGTAGATTAACTAATACAATTTTAATATCTACTAGTTTATGTTTACATACAATTAAAATACAGTAATTTAGGACAAATATCTAAAACTTCATAAAAGACATTATTAATATTATTTCATTTTATTTGTCTTAGAAGTGAAAAGCAGAAAAGTTTCAAAGCACATAATTGAGATTCCAGTGTAACATATACTGTCATACACCAGTTGCCTTAATAATCTGGGTTAAGACTGTGACCATAGAAGTAGTGTAAGGAATTATAAAATGGAAGGAAGACGAGACTCTCAAATATCACTATATTACTGCATACTACTGAAGGAGTCAAAGTCTTTCTTAATGTTATCCAGAGTGGGGTGTTGAGGGGAGAACTGGGGGAGAGAGTCCCCAGTTCTTTTGAGTCAAAGTTGAAGACCAGTGGTTTTAGCTCATTTCCTTCCTTCCTCATGCCAACTACAGACACTGATAATTTCTATAACTCTTATTCAGAAAATGAAGGTTGTGAAAAATTCACATTAGATTTGAGTTTTCATATAAATTTACTCATTTGCAGTTTTTCAATAATTTCATTTCCTTCTAGATGTGGATTAAAACAGTACTGGTTAATGTAAATTTCAATCTCTAATCCCCACTCAATCATTCCATACCTGACTTATATTATTTCAAATTCCAGAATCATGAAATTAACCACTTTGAGAGACATTGCTACACTGTTCATTTCATATGTTTTATTTTTAACTCTGCAAATAAATTTTATATCATTTAAAAGAGGAATCTGACTTTCTATGTCCTCCATACTACACAAAATATCTACTTAAAAGTAAAAATAAAATATAGGGTCAATTCTATAGTGCTTGACAGATTCATTTTGGAAGATATCAAATGTTTCCCATACACATTTAAATCAGGAAAGCTCTACAAATAGTTCATTACAAGAACAGCAAAACAACCTTCACTAAAATATAAGGATAACAACTCCATAAATTCATTTCATTTAATTTAGTTCTAAATAGTGATCATTTGTTTTAGCTTACTAAGGATGTTGTAAGAAAGTACCACAAACTACATAACTTAAAACAACAGAAATTTATTGTTTCACTGTTCTGAATGGTAGAAGTCAGAAGGCTATGATTCATCTCAGACCCATATGGGGAGACTCCTGTCTTGCCTCCTCCTAGCTTCTCATGGTTTGCTGCCAACCCTTGGTGTGCCTTTACTTGCAGCACTTCAATCTGTGCTTAAGTAATCATGTGGCATTCTCCTCTGTATTTGCTGTATCATCACTCTCCTTCTTATAAGGACACCAGTCATAGTGGATTAAGGCCCTCCCTAATCCAGTTTGACTTCATTTTAGCTAATAAATTTGTTGAAGGTTTCATAGCCAAATAAGGTCATATTTACCTGACTGGTGATAAAGACATCAATATATGTCATCATATGTTTCCCAATACTATACCGATTCCTTGATACCACATCAGATGTTTACAGTATAGTCTACGAATGCACCCATTCATCACCAGGAGTTTCTGAAAGTTATATCCGGCATTCTCATATATTATAAGAATGCCCCCATTAATCATCAGAAGTGTCCTAATACTAAACCTGTGCCTTCATCCATCACTGGAGTGAGGATGCTATTATATCAATGCCCCATTTCCTCAACAAATTTTTTTTTCTGTTCCTTTTTCTGTATTAGAGAAGTTGTTAGTTTATAGAACACTCATGCATAAAATATAGGATTCCCAAATACCATCCTCTTACTAATAACTGCAACTGTTTGAAATTTTATGAAACCCAGGAAAGATCACTTTCTCGCAACTAATCCATTCCTGTGGCTGTGGGCCATGCTGAATGCATTAGATTCAGTTAAACAATTTATTACTATTATTAAAATTTTTATTTTTTAAAAGATACTTGGATTACATAAATGTTACTTTAAAAATGTTGGGGATTTCCATATGTCCCACTCCCTACCTCTCCCATACTTTCCCACATGAGCAACATCCATCATTAGTATGGTACATTTGTTACAATTGATGAACACATATTGGAGCATTGCCACTAAGGATTACAGTTTTCATTATAGTTCAAACTTTCTCCCACACATTTTTGAAGGTTATGACAGGATATATAATGGCCTGTATCCGTATCTATAGCATCATTCAGGACAATTCCAATGTCCAAAAATTGCCACCATATCACACCTATTTTTTTATTAGATTATTTTGATTAGATCATTTTAGGGACTTTGATTTTACTAAATCAGATTGCTGCTACCCAGGTTATATCTCCACCCTGTGATGGAGTCTTACATAAACTGGAGAACTAAAAGCAGAAACATGCAGAGAAAAGCAGCTTGCATTTTACGCTGCCATGTGAGATAAGACTCCAGGATCACCTACAGTCACAGAAAGACAACAAAATCTGGAGAGGCTGAGAGAGAGATCCTGGAGGCCAGAGGCTGGAATCAGGGGAGCTCAGAGGCATGGAACGAGGCCCCCCAAAATGCTAGACCACAGGACAGCTTGAAGCTGACAGAGAAAGTGGGCTGTAGGAGAAGGTTGAGACCTACATGGAGAGCCACCATTTTGCCTTTTTACGTGGCAGGAGTTCAGGATCTGCCAGCAGACTTGGTGTGACAACATCCTAATGATGCCTTGATTTGGATATTTTCACAGCCACAGAAATGTAAGATTTTACAAGAAATAAATTCCCATTGTAAAAGCCAAACTATTTCTGCTATTTTACTCACAGCGGCTTTAACAAACTGAATCAACACCTTAGATTTGTGTGGAGTATATGTGAAAATTGATACCACATTTTTATTATTTTATTATATATTATTATTTTATTATTGTCCTTATTAGTATACTATTAATCATAGACCATGATTTTATTAAGTGTTCACTGTATGTGTAGTTAGTTCCATAATTTAAAAAAATATAATATTACCATATATACAATCTAACATTTCCCCTTTTACTCACATTCAGAAGTACATTTCAGTGTTGTAAATTACATTCACAAAGTTGTGCTATCATAACCACCACCTTACCAATCTTTTCCACAATTCCAAAAAGGAACACTCTATGTTTTAAGCCATAACTGCACATTGCCTTCCCCCACTCAATTTCCTAGTAACCTATATCCTAAACTCTGATTCTATGTATTTGAGTATTAGAATTGTTTCAAATCAGTGAGGTCATATACAATATTTGTCCTTTTGTATCTGGTTTATTTCACTCAACATGATGTTTTCAAGGTTCATCCATTTTTTTTGCATATATCAGGACTTCATTCATTTTTAAAGCTGAAAAATATCCCATTGTATGTATCTACCAAATTTTATTTATCTATTCATTGGTTGATGGAGAGATGGGTTGCTTCCTTCTCTTGGCAATCATGAATAATGCTGCTATAAACATAGATGTGCAAATATCCATTTGAGTTCCTGCTTTCAATGCTTTCGAGCATATAATGAGGAGTGGGGTTGACATCTCAAATGGCAGTTCTAAACTCAGCTTTCTGAGGAAAATCCAAACTGTCTTCTACAGTGGCTAAACCATTTTATATTTCCTCCACCATGAAGGAAAGTTCTTATTTCTTGGCATCCTCTCCACCAGTTGTTAATTTTTTTTTTTAATAGGAGCCTTACCTATGGGGGTAAAATGGTATGTCTTTTCTGGTTTTGATTTAAATTCCTTCATGGCTAATGATGTTGAGTACCTCTTCTTGTGCTGTTTGGCCATTTGTGTATCTTCTTTGGAAAGATCTCTATTCAAGCCTTTTGTCCATTTTTAAAATTGGGTTATTTGTCCTTTTTTGTTATATTAAAGGATTCCTTTATATATTCTGGATATTAAATCTTTATTGGATATGTGGTTTCAAAATATTTTCTTCCATATTTAAGTTGTTTTTCTTCCATGAGAAAATAATTTGATGTAGGTTTTTTTAAAAAATTGAAGAAGTCCTATTTATTTATAACATGTGCCACAACCATCATTTAAAGTATCCCATTGCTATATAAATGTGACAATTACACACTGAAAAATGCAGAATATTATAGCATTGACTCCATTCCTCATAAGAAGTTTCCCAATATTATATGCGAGTTCTTTCATTTTCATCACATGTTTCTTCACATTAAAGGTGTGGATTCCTTTCCACATAGAAATTTTCTCAATATTAGATGAATGCCCCAATTCCTAATTGAAAGCACCCTAATAAATATCAGCTCCCTATTCCTCATTTGAATTATACCAATACTGCCATCCTCATTAGAAGTTTTCTATTTTACCAGTGCTCACATTCTTCATTGTTAAGTGATGCAATTCTAATTAAAAATTTTATAATATTATTCCAGATTCCCCATTCTTCATTAGATGTTTCCCAATATTAATCCATAGTATTGCCTCTACTCAGAGGTAATTTTTCAATAATATACAATTATTCTGTTTCCTCACAAGAACATTAATAATATTATTCCAGTATCCCTATTCCTCATCAAAATTATCCCAAGTCATAAGAACAAAACCAGTCCTCAACAATTTTCCAATGTCATCACCCACATTCTTCATCAGAAATTTCTCCATATTGCAAGATATCATTTAATCCTTATCAGAAGTGTTCACACATTAGGCAATTCCCATTTCCTTATATGAAGTTTCTGAATATTACATTATTCCTAACATCTTTGTTAAAAGATTCTCAATATTATATTAGTGCAAAATCTCTCCTGGGAATTTTCACACTGTTTTACCAGTGTGAAATTATTTTTTGTTTTCTGTATTAATTTTTATTTTGAAATAAATTAAAATTAGAGTACAATTGAAAAAATAATAAGTAACCTATGCAGAGAACTTCAACATAATACCCCTAGATAATCAGATTTACCAATTTTAACATATTAGCACATTTGGAATTTATTTCTTCCTTCCTTCCTTCCTGCCTTCCTTCCTACCTTCTTTCCTCTCTCTCTCTCTTTTCTCACTTCCTTCCTTCCTTCCTTCCTTCCTTCCTTCCTTCTTTCTTTCTTTCTTTCTTTCTTTCTTTCTTTCTTTCTTTCTTTCTTTCTTTCCTTTCTATTTCTTTCTCTATCATCTATCTTCTCAACATTTGAGAGTAGATTGTATTCATCATTCTCTTTGAAAACATTACTTAAACTTACATTTCCCAAGAATAAGGATATTCAATTAAGTGACCACAAAGGGTACAGTTATCAATTTAAGAAATTTAACATTGATAAATTATTTACAGAATCTATGCCAGATGTTTTACATTTCAACAATAATGTGCTTATGAGCCTTTTCTCCTCCATTATTAAGTATAGTGCAGAATCGTGTATTGCATATAATTTTCATTATCTCTTTAGTTCCTCTAATTTTTTAGTTGTGAAAATGCATTACATATAAAATTTCCCCTATCATGCACTCCAATCCAAAGCACACCATTCAGTGGGATTAATCACATTCACAATGTTACGGTAACCTCACCACCACCTGTTTCCCATCAACTGAAAAAGAAAATTGCATTCATTAGGCACTAACTCCTCATTCTTCTTCTCACCTGCCCCTCCCAAATTGTATTCTATTTTCTTAGTTTGTATATTCTAGCTATAACATATAAATGGAATCTGAAAATCTCTCTCTCTTTCTGTCAGACTAATTTCACTTAACATAAGGGCATCAGGGGTCGGACATGTCGTGTCATTTATCAGAACGTCACTACTTTTTAAGGCTAAGTAATATTCCATTGTGTTTATATACCACACTTGCTTTTCCATTCATCTGTTCAAGGATACTTTGTTGCTTCCACTTTTTGGGTACTGTGAATAATGCTTATATTAACATTTGTGTGCAAATATCCATCTGAGCTCATACATTTAATTGTTTTTGCTATGTACTTGGATGTGCGATTGATGAGTCATTTGGTTGTTCTGTTTAAAATTTGAAGAACTTCCAAACTATTTTCCACAACAGCTGAAACATTTTACATCCCCAACAATAATGTAGACTGGTTTCTATTTCTCCACATCATCAGCAGCACTATTTTCTGTTTTCATTGCTTCTATTTTTTTAAGTCATCCTAGTTGGTATGAATTGGTATTCTATTGAGGTTTTAATTTACATTTTCGCTATGGCTAAAAATGGTGAGGATTATTTCTTGCACATTTTGGCCATCAGTATATCTTATTTGGAGAAATGTCTCTTTAAATTCTTAAGCAATTGATTTTAAAATTTGGTTATTTGTCTGCATTCTTAATTTGTAGATCTTCTTCAAATAATCTGGCTATAAAGCCCTTTTCAGATATACGGCAGCCAAATATTTTCTCCCATTTTGTCTGTTGTCTTTTCCCTATCATGATAATGTACTTGAATGCACAAATTTTAATTTTTATTAATTCTATTTATCCATACTTTTCCTTTGTTTGCACTTACTTTTGATATAAAGTGTAAGAATCCATTCCCTAACACAAGATCCAATTGAGATATCAGCATGTTTTATATTAACTGTCTTATAGCTTTAGCTCTTTCTTGTATATTATTTATCCATTTTGAGTGATAAATGATTATGAGGAATCAAATTTCTAGAATATAATGTCAGGGCTTCCTGGAAGATGGTGTTGAAATAGGTAGGCAGAGCTCAATTATCACAAAAACAATGGAAGAAGGACAAAAAGCTATCCAAGGGAGCTAATTTGGAGATCTGTACCCCAGGAGAGTTCTGTGCATAATCCAAGAGGGAGAGGGACAGAAAAACAAAGAGGACAAATGAAAATCATGAGTTACTCACCCCTGTGGCAGGGAAAGGCACATATACTCCACCCTCAGTGCAAATAACCTTAATAAAACCTTTGGCTCACTGCAGCCAACTGAGTGGGAAAGAGCATTTTTTTTACCTGGGAGGAAGAAGGTCTGGGGGAGGGCAAAGATAGGCTTCTCCTCAGTGAGTATGGCCAGCTGGTATTCCTTTGAATATCAAAGAGATCCCAGCCAGACCTGAAGTGGCCCCAGGGAGAGGGAAGGGGAATTTGATCAGGCAGACTGCAACATCCAACCACCCTGAGAGAAGGAGGAAATAGGACAGTGAGGAGGTAGGCATAAATAGGCACATAACCAGCCTGGGAGAGCAGGAAGCCAGGAGAGATAGCCTGCAAACTGTTAGAAGCCCAAAATGCATGAGAAAAAAGGGCCAGGAAGATCCACTTAAGCTTTCAGAAGTCTACTTAATCTGTGGAGTGGCTGTTGCTCAGTGTAGGAAAGCCTGCCTCACATATAAGAGTTCCAGGTTGGATTTCAGGGACCTCCTAAGAGAAGGGATGCAGAGAGTGATCCATCGATTTCTCATCAACCCATCAGGCACATTATGACAGGGAAATTAAAAACTGAGATTTTTTTTATTATTATTATTCAACTTATACATTGAGTTATTTTTGTTTTAGGTTTTTCTAAGTGTTATTTTCTATGATTTATCATTTTTTATTCTATATTGTATTTGCTTAAACTGGTTACTTTACTTGTGGAGTACAGCCTGCAGAGTGATTGATTGAACACCACTAGCAGCCTGAGAGGGCCTAAGAGGGAAGGTTGTTTTCCTAGGTAATTTTTTCCCCCTGTTTGTAGTATTTTCTCTTTTTTTGTTTCTATTTTTTTCTTTTCCTTATTTTTTCTCATTACATTATTTGTTTTCTTTCTTTGATTTTTCACTCTAACATTGATTTACATCCATTCCATCAGTTTTCCTATTTTTCCTTGTTTCACTTTTTAAAATATATATTTAATTTTTTTAAAGACACTTAGATTACATAAATGTTACATTAAAAATGTAGGGGATTCCAATATGCCACACTCCCTGACCTTCCAATACATTCCAACATCAACAACATCCTTCATTAATGTGGTTTATTTGTCACAATTGATGAACACACATTAGAGCATTGCCATTAAGTGTGGATTACAGTTTACATTATAGTTTAAAATCTATCCTGCACAATTTTGTAAGTTATGACAAGATATATAATGGCCTGTATCTTTCATTGCAATGTCATTCAGGACAATTCTGATTTCCCAAAAATATCCTCATATTACATGTATTTTTCCCTCTCGCTCCCCTCAGAATCTCCAGTAGCCACTGTATCCACATAAATTATAAAAGTTCTTCCATTACTGAAATAATTATAAGTATATAGTAGAATGTCAGTAAGTCTACTCTAGTCCATCTTTCATTTCCCAATCCTGAGGATACTTAGGATGGTGATGCCCACTCTGCCTCTGATTGAGAGGGGACTTAAATCCCGTGGAGCAGATGGATGGGACTATCCTGCTTGCAGTTGTAGACTCTCTCTGTTCCATGGGATGGACATTGTCTCTCATTATCTCCTTGTTAGTTGTCCTCAGTGAGTCCAAATAACTGGAGAGTAGGTATTTCAACATTGTTGAGATTCAGGTCCCAACTGGCACATGGAAAGCTCAAAGATTTATGTCTCTTGAACAGAAACTTATAAACTCTAATACAGAGGATAGGTTCAAATAGAAGGTACAGAAGAGTCATGTGTTGGGAAACCACAACTGAGTCAACTCTGTCATACTGGGGAGCATAAATTCCAAAGAAGGGTCTGCTGGCAGGGTGCCAAACTCTTGAGCTGTCAACCAAGGCTATAGTGCCTAGATGTCTCCAGAGCCCTCAGGAGCTCTGCTATTTGAGACAATATTTACTGTGTCAGTCAATGAGATCCTCCTGAGACATGCATAAGTATAACTTCTGAAATGACGTCCCAACTCACTTTAAGTTTCTTAGCCATATAAACTCAGTTGCCTTTACATTTTCCCCATTTTGGTCAAGGTCTTTTTTTCAGTTACATTGTTGGTGCTTGGTAGCAATCCCCTGGTGCCAGGGAGGTTTATCCTTGGGAGTCATGTCACATGCCAAGGGGAAGAAATTTGTATTTATAAGCTGAGTTTGGCTTAGAAAGAGGCCACACTTGAGCAATAAGAAGGTTCTCAGGAGGTAACTCTTAGGCAGTATATAATACTGCCTAAATTTCAATTTCACAAGAAAAGGTTTATAAGTACAGTCATCACTATCAAGGTCCCGTCAGTGGTCTGTCCTCCTGCCCTAGTCTTTGCACCTGTATTTGCTGGATTCTTGCTGCCACTTTAGAGAATGTGAGAGAGCTCCCCAAGATGGGAATTCAATATTCTTCTCAGTTATTGTGTGGAACTCCACCCATGGTGACTCTGCCTCATGAACAGTTGAACTCATTCATATGCCTTATAGGCATGCCACAGATGAACCTCCTCCAATGCCTCGCCATCATTGATGCCCCACATCAATGATCCTTCCTTGCTACAGTTGTAACCATTCTGAGATCCAAAACTTCTTCAAATATGAAACCAACAAAATAAACAAATTAAATTAATAGGAAAATGAAATAATAATGATAGTTATAAAAATATGTAATAAAATACAATTTTAAAAAATTGAGGTAATAAACGTAATAAAAATTTATATTATGACTTTTATCACTGTGAGATCTGTTATCTTCTATGCACAGTGACATTTTCTTCCATTTAATCCCCCAGTGTATTATTTTTTTTTTCATTTTATCTTCAAGAAGCTTTAGTTACAGGAAACTCTTGTACAGCATACAGAAGATTTCAATATACCCAACATCCTCTCCGTTTTCCCCTTTCCCTTATTAATAGCATTTTACATGTGATTGGTACATTTGTTACAATTGATACACAAATATTGAAGCATTGCTACTAACCATGGTCAATGATTGACAATATGGTTTACATTTTGGACCATACACATCTATAAATTTTGACAAAATTTAACATTATACCTTTTATATTCTAATTCCTTTATATTTTTATGATTTTTAACTCTAATTACTTATTTATTTTCCTGGATCTTGTATGATTCCATTTCTGATTTTATTATTACTATTTTTCTTTTTCTCCTCTTTCCTGTTTTATGTTCTTAATATTTTTTCAAGTTATCAAAGACAACTGCTAAAATATAAAATAAGAGTGAATTGTCAAAAAAAGAATTCTACCACACATTAAAAAAAAAACTAGTGTAGAAACAAAAATATCCATCTGAATGGGTCCATCATGTTAAATAAATGCCTAGACAGCAACATATATTTACAAGTCATACTAAGAAACAGGAAAATATGGCCCAGCCAAATGAACAATCTAAACAACAGTAAAAGATGCAGAATGTGGTATAACTAATCAATGATATCCAAATAAATATCATGTATCAACATAATGAAGTGAAAGAAGAGATGAAGGATATTAAGTAGACAGTGGGGAAACATACTGAACAAAAATCTGAATATACATAAAAAGATAAAGGTTCTGATGGAGATGAATGCCACAATGCAAGAAATCAAAAATACTCTTGAAGCACATAACAGCAGATGTGAACAAGCAAGGAAAAGATTAGTGACTTCAAAATAGTACATCTGAAATCAGACAGATAGCAGAACAGATAGCTAAAAAGATAGAAAAATCCAGCAGGGATTCAGGAAATTGAATGACAACAGGAAACAAAAAAATATGCATAATAGTCTCCCCAGAGGGAGAAGAGAAAGTAAAGGGGGGCAGAAGTAGTGTTGGTGGAAATAAAGGCTGAAAATTTCCCAACACTTTTGAGGGAAATGCATGTACATGTCCAGAAGGTGCACCATACACCAAATAGTTTCAAACCTAACTGGCCTACCATGAGACATATAAAATTGTCAAATACTCAAGACAAAGAGAGAAAACTGAAAGCAGCAAGAGAAAAGAGATCCAGGACGCACAAAGGATGCTCAATAAGATTAAGTGCTGATCAGTAATCTGAAACCATGGAGGTGAGAAGGCAGTGGTATGACATAGTTAACATTCTAAAAGAAAAATAACTTTCAGACAAGAATACTGTATCTAACAAAGCTGGCATTAAAAATGAGGGAGAGTTCAAAACATTCAAAGATAAATAGAAAATAAGAGAGCTTATTAACAAGAAACCTGCCCTCTAGGAAATACTAAAGGGAGTTCTGCATGGTGAAAAGAAAAAATAGAAGAGAGAAGGGTGGAAAAGAGTGTAGCAAGGAAGATTATTGGTAAGAATAACTAAAAAGATAAAAAGAGAATTAAAAGTAAAATATGACATATATAAACCTAAAGAAATTATGGCTATTGTAAGTAAAGCCTTGACAGTAATATTGTTCAATGTTAATGGATTAATCTTCTCAATAAAGAGTCACATATTGGCACATTGCTACAATTGAACAAATATTGACCCATTGCTACTAACCATGGCCTATTGTTTACATTACAGTTTACACTTTGCACTATAAGCTTTTATAGGTTTTAACAAAAAGTATAATACCCTGTATCTGTTATTGCAAAATCATGCAGAACAATTCAAATGCCATAAAAATGCCCTACATTCCCCCTATTCTACCCCTCTACCTTCCTTCAGAGCCTATGGTAATCACAAATTTTCAAGTTTTCAATAATAATGATCATAGTTGCAATCACTGATATTGAGGGCTTGACATCTTGGTCTGTCTTCTTTTACTATGCATTGCCTATATATTCAAGCAGTTCTTAGCCTTCTATTTGAGGACATAGCAGGACTCCTCAGGATGGGTGTTCAATATTTTCTTGTTTACTGTGTGGGTCTATACCCAAAGAGGTAACACCCTATGAAAAGAAGAACACATTCATATTCCTTAGGATCATAACCCACGTGCACACTTTCCCAAGTTTTAGTCAGCCAAAGGGTTGCTGATGCAAAGGACCAGAAATATATTGGCTTTTATAAAGTGCATTTATTTGGGATGGAAGCTTACAGTTACAGGGTCCAAAAGAATCCAACTTAAAGTTGTTTCCTTAACAAAATCTGCTGCCACGTTTTCCAGGAAGATGGTTGGTGATGTTTGTGAGGGTTCAGGCTTCCTCTTTGTCTTAAGACTACATGGGCTCAGCTTCTTCCAATCTCAGCTGTAGGCTGGAGATCTCATTTCTTTCTTGGCTCACACATTCTGTTCTCTTCACAAGGTCAGCTGTAGGATATCAGACTCATCTCTCCTCCCAGGGCCCCTGTCCTGTCTATTGAACTGTCTCTCTTCCTCTGTGTTCATCTCCATGTATCTATTTCCATGTGTGAGTCTGTTTATCAGCCCACTGGAGGTGGGCCTCACCCCTGCGTGACCTAATGATGTGTTAAAATCAAAGCCCTAATCTTGATGTAATCAAGCAAATATAAGCCTTTGAATTTTAGAAAATCAAAGGGTACCATGCTCAGAGAAACAGACTAGTTTACAAACGTAATCAGTACCTCTTTTTGGAATTCATAAATAATATCAAACTGCAACACTCCACCCTCTGAATTCCAAAAATATATTACAATATTCCAAAAAACCTTAGATAGTAATAATGCTAAGTACAAAATCATATCACAATCAATTTAGGGAAATAAAGTTTGTCTTGGGGCAACATCCTGTTAGAATGTAAACTTTTGAAATGGACAAAATAATTCATATGCTTACAATATACAAAGGGACAAATGAATGATAAGCATTTGCATTACCATAAGGAGAAATTGGAAGGGAAACATGAGTCACTGTTCCCCTTCAGTTCCCAAAAGCTGTTGGGCAGACTTCACTAGATTTGAACATCTGAGATTCATTCTCAAGATGATGGCTTCTTCTCTTCCTTGGGGCCTCATGGGGACCCATACTTTCCACAAGCTTGCCCAAATGACCATTTTCTTGTTTCCATCCTTACCAATCATCTAGGTGGGAACTGAGCTCCAGACTTCACTCTCCAAAAACATTGAGGAGATGTCCACACTTACCCTGACCTATTGGGAACAAGTCCACCACTCTCAGAGTACTGGGGAGTTAACATCACTCTCCCCAACTCTTGGTGAATGTGTTCCACCCTCTCTGTAGCTTGAAGCTGCAAAAGTCTCCCTGAACAGCAAGATGGAACATCCATTTTCTTCAAATGCTGGGGCAAAATCACCCTGTCCATACACATGGGTGAGGTTCTTCTCTTGGCCCAAAGATATATCTTAATTCCAGACCTCGGTTTCCATGGATTTCCTTTTAAAACCATTTCCCTTTCCCCTCTTCCTTTCATGTCCCTTTTAATCCAAGCAGACAGTGATTTTATTCATACAGCTTTCTCAAAAAGCTTGTTGGTTTAGCATGCAGGAAGTAGGGGTCCAAGCCATCAGGGACTAAGACTTTCCACAAGTCCTTCCTAGATAACTGCGCTTTCCATTCTGACTTACAAGTTCCAAGGTTAGTTAATTTCTCAAAGGGGGCACTATAGTCTGGGGGTTTGATTTTCAGAGGCTTGGAATTTCTGGAATCACTTTCAGTTTTCATTGTGCCCAACAATTCAGTTATCAGCTTATCTCTTTCCTCTAATATTTTGCTATAAGCTGCAAGGAGAAAGCAGGCTGCATTTTCCACATTTAGTTTGGAAATCTCCTTGGGTAAATGTCCAAGCTCGTACTTTTCAGTTTCTGCTTTCCATACAACATCAGGAGTCAATCTTGCTAAATTCTTTGTGACTTTAAAGCATGGAACACCTTTCTTCAGTTTCCAATAATAGTTTCATCATTTACTTCTAAATCCTCATCAAAGTATTCATTAGCATCCATATTCCTTTCAACAGTCTCTTCAGAGCAATGAAGGCCTTTTTTATCAAGCATGCCACAACTGCAACCAAAAGTACCCCTTACCCATTTATAAAACCATTACAGCATTTTGGTAATTGCAAAAGTACCACCCCACACCTAGTATCAAGTTCTGTTTTACTCAGCCAAAGGGATAGTGATGCAAAGTTCAAGAAATCTATTGGCTTTAATAGAATATTGATGTGGGGTGGAAACTTACAGTTACAAAGTCCTAGAGAACCCAACTGAAAGTTATTTCCTCACCAAACTCTGTTGTTATGTGTATTAGTCAGCCAAAGGGGTGCTAATGTTAAATACCAGAAATGGATTGGTCTTTATAAATGGTATTTATTTGAGGTAGAAATCCACAGTTACCAGGCCATAAAGTGTAAGTTTCTTCTCTCACCAAAGTCCATTGTCATGTGTTGGAGCAAGACAGCTGCCGATGTTTGCCAGGGTTCAGGCTTCTTGGGTTCCTCTCTTCCTGGGGCTGGTTTCTCTCTGGGCTTTGCTCCTCTGTTTCCTCCACAAGGTCAGCTGTAGACTATCAGGGGAATGGTTCACTTCTCTTCTCCTGGGGCCTTCTCTCCAACATCAAAACTCCAACTTCAGAACTGCTTCAACTCTGTTCTTTGTGATGCCTTTTATATTTTCTTCCCCCACCCACCAAGGGATGGGGCTCAACACCCTACTGATGTGGCCCAGTCAACGTCCTAATCATAACTTAATCATGCCCAGATTAACAGATCAGTTTACAAGCATAATCCAATTATATTTTTGGAATTCATAATTACATCAAATTGCCCAATTGCTACACTATGTGTTGAAATAAGATAATAGGCAATATCTGTGAGGTTTCAGCTTTTCTCTCCCTTCTTCCACAATTAAGCAGCTGGTCAAATGCTCTCTGTAGCAGTTTGATATTATTTATGAATTGTTTATTTTTATGAGTTCCAAAAAGAGATATAGATTATGTTTTTAAACTGGTCAGTTCCTCTGCATGTGATACATTTTGGTTTAAATTCAAAGGCTTTATGTTTAATTGATTAAATCAAGATTAAGGTGTCATTCAAAGACACCTCAGGGTGTGCAGTTTTGAGTACCTGACCCCTTGGAGGGCTATATAAGTGGACACTCAATCAAGGAGACACACAGAAGTAGATACACAGAGAAGATACACACAGGATATTGTGGCCCTGGGAAGAGATATAAGCCAGATAGTTTAAAGATATCCTTGTGTAGATAACAGCAGCTGAGTGCATAAAGAAACAAGCCCCACAGGAATTGAGAAAAGCCCTATGCCAGCCAACAGCTGAAATTGGAAGAAGCTGGGACCCATGGAGTCTTGAATGAAGAAGTACCTCTTATGGTACCTTGAGTTGTACTCTTTGGGGTCTTGTAAGCTTTTACCTCAAATAAATACCCTTTATAAAAGCCCATAGATTTCTGGTACTTTGCATGAGCACTCCTTTTGCTGACACAGTTAGCCTAGTATATCTAGGCTATACTAGGGAATGTCTTTGTGCATTTGAGAAGAATGCTTACTTTACTGTTTGTGGATGAAGTGTTTTTATCTTTTTCTCTAATTTTATTAAGTCTAGATTTATAATATTGCTCAAGTTCTCTATTTTTTTAAATCTTCTGTCTGGATAACCTATCTCTTAATGAAAGTATTTTATTGAGTTCTACTGTTAATGTGGAACCATGTATTTATCCTTTCAAACTGTGAGTGCTTGCTTCATTTATTTTAGGGCTCTACTTTTAGGTGCCTATATTTATAGTTGTTACATCTTCTTGATGATTGACCCCTTTTTAAATTTTTTTTAAAAGGTACTTAGATTACATAAATATTACACAAAAAACATAGGGATTCCAATACACCCCACCTCCTACGCCTCCCACAACCTCCCACATAAACATCCTTCATTAGTGTGGCACATTAATTGTAATTGATAAACACATTCTGGGGCTTTGCCGTTAAGTATGGGCCATAGACCCTTTTAACAGCATATTGTGCATTCCTTGTCCATTTAAAAATATTTTACTTAAGCCCACTTTAGTTGGTATTAATGTAGCTACTTCCTCTCTCTCTCATTGTCCAAGTTTTATTTTAATACAATTTATATTTTGGAGTTCATTGAGCATCTTGGATGAATATATTCATGTCTTTTGTTAAATTTGGGAAGTTTTCAGGAATTATTTCTTTGAATATCCTCTGTCCATCTGTCCCTTTCTTCTCCTGAGAATCCCACAATGCATATATAGTATGCTTGATGCTGTCTCACTTGTTTCTCCGTCTTTTATTCATTCTTTCCTCTTCTGTTCCTCAGACTGGATGATTTTACATTTCTTATCAAGTTCAAGGACATTTTCTTCCGTTAGTTCCATTCTGTTGTTGAAACCCTCTAGGCAATTTTTATTTTCTGATACTGTGTCTTCACCTCTGTTTTGTTCCTTTTCATCATCTTCATAACTATATTGATATTCTTTCTGTGCTCATCTATTGCTTTCCTTAGTTATTTTTCAATTCTTTGTTCATCTTTTCCTTTATCTCTTTTAGCATATTTAGTACAATTTTATAAAAATCTTTCTCTAGAAAGTCTCAGGTCTCTACCTCCTCATTGAAATGTTCTTTTGCTTTAATCTTCACTTTTGCCTGAGCCATTGCTTTGTTTCTTTGTATGTTTTGTAAATCTATTTCCACTCTTTTTATAAACATTTCCAAGGCTGTTTTCCCTATCAATCACTTTCAAACTACTTGTGTTTCTGAATATAAGGCGAGTCTCTTATAAGCAGGATATAGTTGGGTCATGCATTTTGGTCCATTTTGTCAATCTCTGCCTTTTGACTATAATATCAAATTCATTTATAATTAATGTAAATACATGATAGTGCAGGATTCCTTCTGCAGTTTAGTTTTTGGTTTTCATAAGCTTATGTTTTTCGTCCATTAATTCTTCCTTTACTGCCAATATTTATATTTAGTTGATATTTTGTAATGAACACTTTATAAGTTCTTCTTCCTTTTGTGAATTATTTTTCTATATTTTCATTTTTATTTATTTATTTGTTTTTATGTTTTTTATTTATTTTAAAAACACTTAGATTACATAAAGTGTAACATAAAATATATAAAGGAATCCCCTAAGCCCCACCCCCCAGACTACCCTCTTTTCTCCATATTAATAACTTCTTTCATTAGTGTGCTACATTCTTTGCAATTGATTAACACATTTTGAAACATTGCCACTAAGCATGGATTAAAATTTACATGGTAGTTTATACTCTGTCCCACACAATTCTTAAGGTTATGGCAAGATATATAATAGCCTGTATCTGTTGTTGCAATATCACTCAGGTCAATTCCAAGTCTGGATAATGCCCCCATATCACACCTCTTTTTTCCTCTCCCTTACTTCAGCACCTCCAGTGGCCACTGTCTCCACACCAATGATATAATTTCTTCTATTGCTAGAATCACAATAAGTCTACAGTAGAATACCAGTAAGTATCCTCTAGTCTATACTTTATTCCCCAATCCTGAAGATTCTGGGGTGGAGATGCCCACTCCACCTCTAATTGAGAGGGAGCTTCAATCTCGTATAGCTGATGGATGGTACCCTCTTGCTTGCAGTTGTAAACTTTGCTGGTTCCTTGGTGTGGTAATTGTCCATCCTCACATCCTTGCTAGTTGTCCTGAATAAGTCCAATGAACTGGAGAGTAGGTGTAGCAACTCCACTGAGGCTCGGGGCCTAGCTGGCACATGGACAGCCCAGAGATTAAAATCTCTTGGACTTACACCTACCAACTCCAGCAGCAAGTATAGGTTCAAATAAAAGGGACAGAAGATGTATGTGAAGAAAAGTCACATCTGAGTCCAACTCTGTCACATTCAGGTGCACAAACTCCAAAGTAGGGCCCACTGGCAATGAAGCAAACTCTGAAGCTATCTGCCATGAGCATAGGTCCTGGGTGACTCCAGAGACCTCAGGAGCTCCACTATTTGGGGTAGTATCTACCTTGGCCATCGATGAGATCCTTCTAAGACATGCATAAGTCTTACCTCACTGATCACCACCAGACTCACTTTGAAGTCTCTTAGCCATATACACTCATTTGTCTTTACATTTTCCCCCTTTTATTCATGATCTCTTTTCCAGTTGTATCACCAGCTGGTACTTGGTAGTAATCCCTCCTTGCCAGGGAAGGTCATACCTGGGAGTGATGTCCTTTGCTGGGGGAAAGGTAATGCATTTATTTGCTGAGTTTGGCTTAGAGAGAGGCCACATTTGAGCACCAAGCAGGCTCTCAGTTAGCAACTTTAGGCACTCTACAACACTAGGCTTAGTTGTAGATTCAAGAACAAAAGACATAAGATTAGTCATCAATATCAAGGGCCCATCAATGGACCAATTTTCTCCACTAGTCATTGCCCCTGTACTTGGGGGATTGTTGCTCTTCCATTAGAGAATGTGGCAGAGCTCCCCAGGATAAGAATTCAATAATCGTTTGGTTGTTGTGTGAATCTCCACCCACTGTGGCAATGCCCCATGAACATTTGAACATATTTATATGTATGCCCAAGTGAACTTCCTCCCATTTATCCCCCATCACTGATACCCCACACCATTGATCCTCTGCTGCCATAGTTGTAACCTATATTTTCATTTTGATTATCATGGGGCTTAAATTTAAGATCATATATATAACAATTTCATTTAGTTTCATATCAATTTAACTTAAGAAAAACCCAGTTAAATTATATTCCTATACTTCTCTCTCTAATCCTCCCCGAAATTATGGAGTTCTTATCACACTTTTATGCTATAATGAATAAAAAAATATTGATACATCATTATTTCATGCATTTCCATTTTATTTTATATAGGAAGTAAAATTTCAGTTGCAAATTAAAAAATCCAACAGTACTGGTGTTTAAAATTACCCATGTGTTTATAAGTAATTTAGTTTTCTCATGTGGCTTTGATCTATTGTCTCATGTCCTTTCCCTTCAACCTGCAAATATATTATTAGCAGTTCTTGTAAGTCTGGCCTATTAGCAACAAACTTCCTCAACTTTTGCCTAGCTGAGAATTTCTTAAGCTGACCCTCATTTTTTAAAGTCATTTTTGCATTCATAAAATTCTTGATTGGCAATTTTTTTTCTTTCAGAAATTCAAACATCTCATCCTACTGACTTCTTGCCTCCTTTGTTTCTGATGAGAAGTTTACATTTATTCTTATTGTGTCTCCCTTGCATGTGACATGTTATTTTTCTCTTGCAACTTTCAGAATTCTCTCTTTATCTTTGGCATTCAACAGTTTGATATAACATGTCTTGGTGAATATTTACTAGGTTTATCCTGTTTGGAATTCATTTAGCTTCTTGAATATGTATATTTAATGCCTTTCATTCAAAGTGGGAAATTTTCAGCCATTATTTCTTAGAATATTCTTCCTCCCCTTTTACTCTTCTCTTTCTAGGATGATCACAATAAATATATTGCCATTTTTATGGTGTTAGTTTTTCAGGTTCCATTCACATTTCTTCATTATTTTATTCTTTCTCTTACTCAGACTAAATGATTTCAATTGTCTTATCCTCAAGTTCATTGATTTTTCTTTCTTCCATTTCCAATCTGCTGTTGAGATTCTCTAGGTGCATTTTATCATTTTTTTTTTTTTGTCAAAAGATTCCACAAGTTACAGCAGTTCTCCATGTTTCTTTTGAAATTTCCCTTGGTTAAACCAACATCCTCATTCTTCTTTTAGCATTTCCCAATACTATTTTAGAAAACCTATTCACCATAAATATTGATTTTTTGCTTATTATTATAGGTCTCACAAACCTCATTGGAATTTTCATTATAAAATTCTATTGCTCCCATTCATCGTCAAAACTTTCCACCTATAATATGCCTCACATTTTCACAAGATATGTAAATATTTTACACAAATATTTATAAATTTACATTCATTTGCCAATTGTTCATCAGGTGATTCTACATATTAAAACAATTCCTCCACTGACCATCTAATATGTTGTTGTATGATGCCAGTGTTCTCATTTTACTTCAGAATTTTCCTATTATGTGAGTGCCTCTTTCCTCATGAGATGTATAGTGATACTGTATCTGAGCAAAGTCCTCATCAAAATTTGTCTATATTATACCAGTGCCCTCATTCTTCACCAGATAGTCCCAGTATTTTATCACTGACAGAATTCTTCACATTTCTCAAAATTATAAGTCCCCACTTTATTCACAAAAAAATAGGAATATCCAAACTTTAATTTCTGATTTTATTAGTTGGAATCTTCTGTTTCTTTTTGTAGTCAGTCTCGTTATAATTTTGTTAATTTTGTCAAAATTGTCAATGTTACTTTATGTTTCATTTTCTTTCTCTATTACTTTTTTTATTTTCTATTCCATTTCTCTTCACGCAAATATTTATTATTTTCTCTCTTCTATTAGTGACTTTAGTTAGGTCATTCTAGTTTCCTAAGATAGAAAAAATGTTTTTAATTCCCACACATCTGTGAATTTTCCAGTTTTCCCTCTGTTATTGTTTACTAGTTTCATTTCATTGTGTCTGTATTGACTTCTAGATTCATGACATTACCTTCAGAAATGATACTACACAACTGCCATATTTTTATATTTATTGAGACTTTTTTGGTCTTAGCATATGATGTACCATGGAAATTGTTCCATCTGCACTTGAGAAAAATGCATTTTGCTTGATTGTTGTGAGATATTATATATATTCATATATTATATTTTATTGGTTTATAATGTTGCTATAATCCTCCATTCCCCTATTGATCTTTTCTGTCCATCATTGAAAGTGAGATATTAAAGTCTCTAATTACTGCTATTCTTTCAATTTTAGTTTCATGTATTTTGTGACTCTCTTGTTAAGAGCTGTATCCTAAAAATCATTTTACTTTATTGGTAAATTCACACTTTTATTAGTAGGTAGTTTTCTTATTTGTCTCTTGTAACAATTTCTGACCTAAAGTCTGTTTTATTTGCTATTAACTTAGCTTCTGCTGCTCTCTTTTGGTTGCTAATTTCATGGAATATATGCCTCTACTTTTTCAATTTCAAGCTATTTGTGAATTTAGATGAATTGAATCTTTGTACATAGCATGTAGTTGGATCATGTCTTTTTTTATTCACACTCCTGATATATGTATATTTTTTGAGGTTTCAGGGCTAGGGATTGAACCCAGAAACTCATACATGGGCAGCTGGTGCTCAGCCACTGAGCCACATTTGCTCTCTTGAGTTGGCTTTTTCCTTTGTTTGCTTGTTGTGTGTGTGTGTTTTGTTGCTGTTGTTTTTCAGGAGCCACCAGAAACTGAACCTGGAAACTACCATGTGGGAAGCCGATGCTCAACTGCTTGAGCCACATCTGCTCCCCCAATATATAACTTTTAAATTTACAGTTTATTCTGTTTAAATTTAGAGTAATCCCTTATGAGGAATAATTACTTTTGCCATTTTGTTATTTGCAAAATATATATATTAGACTATTTTTATTCCTTTCTTCCTCCATTACTGCTTTCTTTTAATATTAATTGATTTTTTGTAGTGTAATGATTTGACTCCCTTTAAATATCCTTTTTTTGTGTGTAATTTTACTCTCTTAGTGGTTTCCCAAGGGATTACAAATGACATCTTCAACTTATAAAAATCCAGTCTGAATTTATAAAATTCAACTTCAAATGCATACAAGAACTCTGCTCATATACAGCTTCATCATCCTCCCTTATGTTGTCATTGTCAAAACTTACATCTTTATACATGTGCTCCCATTACAGTACATTTATATTCATTATTTTTTGCTTCTCTATTAAATTATATATTTATAAAGAAGTATATTAAAATTATAATAAGGCTGACTTTTATATTTACCTATGCAATAACCTTTGCTATGCTTTCTTATTCCTTTGTATGGCTTAGATTTACTCTCTAGGATCATTTCATTTCCACCCTAAAAACACCTTTTACCATTTACTTAAGACATTTCTACTAGCAGCAAACTCTCTCAGTTTTGTTTTTCTAAGCATGACTTAATTTCTCCTTCATTTTTGAAGGATAGTTTTCCCAAATATAGAATTCTTGGTTAAGAGTTTTCTTTTTTTTTTCTACTTTCAGGACTTTAAATATTCTTCCCCATGCTTTCGATTCTCCATTGTTTATGAAAATATTGACTTATGCTATGGAGGATCCCTTGCATATGGTAATTCACTTTTCTCACTGCCTTCATCATTCTGTCATTGGTGTGGTTTTTTTGTTGTTGTTGTTGTTGTTTTTGGTAAGTGTATAATTCAATGGTTATTTAGTCACAGAGTTGTGCAATCATCCCTATAATCAATTTTAGACCATTTTCATGACAACAAAAACCAAATCCATATCCCTTAGCTATTATTATACAATCCCCACATACCACCACTATCCCCAGGAAAACATTAATCTGCTTTCTAGCTTTATGGATTTGCCTCTAAGGGACATTTTATATGATTGGAATAATGCAACATGTAATCTTTGTTGACTGTTCTTTCACTTAGTATATTGTTTTTGAGTTTCATACATGTTGTAACATGCATCGGTACTTCATTCTTTTATATTTCATTGCAGGTTTGTTTGTTTGTTTATTTATTTATAACATAAAATATGCCATTTTATACATTTTTAAATGTAGATTTCAGTGTCATTAACTATTTGCAATGTTGTGCTACAATAACCAGCATTTATTAGCAAAACATATCCATTACCCAAAACAAACATTTTGTACCCAGTAAGCAATTATACCTTCTTCCAGTCCCTGGTAACCTCAAATCCAATTCTGTCTCTATGGATATATTTTTCCTAGATATTTCATAATGATGCAATAGTTTTCCTTTTTGTCTGACTTATTTCACATAGTACAATGTCTTCAAGGTTCATCCATATTGTAGCATGTATCAGAATTTTATTGTTATTTATGGCTGAATAATATTCCATTGTGTAGATATACCACATTTTGCTTATCCATTAATCTGTTGATGGACATTCAGGTTGCTTCCACATTTTGGCCATTGCTTCTATGAACATCCATGTACAAATTTTTGCATAGAAATAAGTGTTAATTTCTCTTGTTATACATGTAGGAAGGGTTGCACAATTTAATATTCCCACCAGGAGAGTATAAGGGTTTCAATTTCTCCATTTCCTTGCCAACACTTGTTATTTTCTATTTCATTCTCTTATTCTTAGTGGATGTGAAGTGTTATTTCACTGTAGTTTGGATTTGCACTTCCTTGATAGCTAATGCATTTATGGAGTTGCACATCCATCTAATATATTTTTCATTAAAAGCTCAAATCTCCTGAACCATAATACCATAAAATCTATAGGAAGAATCTATTTTAGTCA